>WEIT01024622.1:127523-141055 GCA_013389985.1 Dryoscopus gambensis | reverse complement strand
CCTGCTCACCAAGGGATTTTGTTACCTGGAGCTGGGATGGAAGCCTGTGGAAGATGCTTTCAGTAAAGCAGAAAGCTGTCAAGATTAATTTAACTAAGGTTTTCACGATGCTTAACACCTGCTTGATGAAAGCTTTGTCACAAATGCCTCCTTTTTTTAAGACTATCAATGGGTTTTTCCAGCACCTTGTGTCATCTTCTGCCCTTAAATCATTTCACTAAAGCACAAGAAGTCAAAATCATTTGTTCTCACCTTGGTCTTACATTATTACTCTTGTTTTCATGTGCTCTTCTTCCATCCCAGCTCCCCTGCTGTTGTCACTTTCTCAGACAAGTCCTGCCACCACCTGGCTCCCTGCCACTCTCCACAGGAGTTTTCCCCATTCTTTCCCAACAGAGGCACTTCATCACAATGACTTCCATCCTCCCAAACCCCATGCTTCCCTTCCTCATTTCAGCCACATTTTGAATAACCAACTGATTTCCTCCTCCCTCAGCTCAGAACAGTTTCACCTACGATGTGCCTCTTGGAGACATTTGCTTCTGTTAAATAAATGTCCTTCTCTGAGGGAGAAAGGCCATTTCTGCTGGTGGGTTGTTTTTGGTTTTGTTTTTTATCAGCATTAGCAAATAAAATAGTAATCCTCCAAACAAAACAGAACATACACCACCCCACCCCCAACACAACCAACAATTTGTGTTGTGGTTAAAACAAATTTCCTAGTATAGGTGTAATTATTCAGACAATTCAAAAGTTTTTATTCTTAGTGGTTTAGTTATTGGTTTTCTCTAAGAAACATGGAAAAGTAGCCAAGACTGAATGAACCTTGTTATCAGGCAAGAGGATACATCGCAAAGGATAATGAAACTAGAGGCTGGTAAAGTTTGAGTAAGATTTGTACAGCAAATAAAACAATCATCTTCTTATCTCCTCCATAAATGGAATTTCTTTCACTGAGAGGATGAGCAGGTTTTTTACCATAATTTGTTCATCTGCCTCATACCAGCATATCTGACTTACATGCATAAAAGGACAAGTGAGATTTCAGCAAAGTGGCTTCTCTCTGGCTGTGCAGCAGAAGTCCTGCTGCATGGTTCAGCTGTCTGAATGCCTCCACATTTTAATGGCAAACATATCCCTCACTGCAACAGATGAAGCAGAGAGATTCTTCTGCAAGTGACAAATTGAGCTGCAAAAATTCCCCTGTACAGCTGCCTGTTGCTACTGCTCTGAGCTCAACAGGTTCACTGGGTTTCTCAGTTCAGGGACTATTATTTCAACAGGTGGAACTACCTGGTGTTGCAAAACTGGAGGCTCTTCCATGCTCCTGATAAACGATGCCATCCTGCAAGAAAAAGCCAGTCTTTCTGTCTGCCAGAATCTAATGCGGATTCTGAAAAGTAGCACGTTTGAGCTAATTAAAAACAAAACAACAACCAACCAACCACACACACCCCAACAAAAAAAAAAACTCAAAAAACCCCACCAGAAACCAACCAAAATCAGCTACTAACTGAGCAAAGCTCCTTGGTCTCTGGAAAATGCCTAGAACTCGACAACATTTGAGACTGAACATCTACAGAACATGATTATTAAGAACAAGAATCATTAACAAGCACCAGCTCTGCTGCATTCCAAATCCAGTTTCCTAATCAGAGAATTTCCTTGTTCCTTAATTTTCCATCTGCAAATGAGAACACTTGGAACTTTTTACCTATAACACCGCTTTGAGGTTTTCCAGCAACTCCAGGTGTAAAGAGAAGGTGCCATGGAGATGCTGTGGCAGCATCCAGCTCTACACAGACCCATCCAGCTGATTTCCCACCCTGCAAGGACAGTGGGGCTGTTGACTCCATCACAGCTGCTACAACCGAAGGCTTCTGCTTGATTCAGCACCAACAGAAATTCCATGTTGGAACAGCTAAAGGCACCACAAGAACACTGATGTTGTGAGAAGGCCGTCTGTGCTTTCCGGAATGGACAGGGACAATGCAGAAATCAACTGGAATCCTAGATGGAAAACAGGCTGGAGCCAAGCTTGATGGCTGCACATGCTTTTCAGAGGCATTGCCAAGAAGGAAAAGAAAGGGGAGAAGTCTGAAGTCTCCACTGGGGGAAATTTTAATTCTGTTGGCATTTAGAAGGAGAAGGTGCTTACTGAAAATCATATTAATGCGGGAAATCTTCAGGAAAAGCTCCTGCACACAATGCTGGCACCACTATAAATATGTGGATGGAATTCACAGAATGTATGGGTTGGAAGAGACCTTCAAGATCATCGAGTCCAACACACACAGTCTTCCAGCAATGGGCCACTGACTGGAGGCTTTGCTTGGCCAGTTTCTGGACCTTGGCAGCCTGTGTGCTAGCCAAGTGCTTGACAAACTATGGTACAATTTCCTCAGTGTCTTTTTGCCAAGGAAGAATTCTCTGCTCTAGACCACACTGTCACGGTTGTTTGCACTCCAGCATATGATTAGGTAACATCTTTCAAAGCAAACAGGCTGTTTAGCACTTGAATGATCAAAACTGAGTAGATTATTTAAGGCCTCTGGTAGAATCACCCCTAGAAAATATTAAAGGAAGAACTGTCCAACCATAAAGCATATACATTAGTCTATGAGAAAAAAAAGTACTAAAAATTACTAAAAAATTACCAATGATACATACGAGGTTGGTGCAGACCTCTGCCTCAGAACCTGCAATGTTGCTCAGTATCAAAGCTTAGTCATGCTAGGCAGCAGCAAGCAGCATGAGTAAAATTTGAGGCAAAAGACTGCACGTATACAGCACCTTCAGAGGAAAATGAAACTAGATCACTAAAGACCTGAAAATGATGTGTCCTTGATAATTTTTTTTTTGAGAAGAAGTGAAAGAACTTGGGTATTTTACCTCTCTAGGTCCTTCTGAATATTTGAACCAAAGTAATTATTTAAGGAAAAATCAGTATCACACTTGTATCCATATTACAAATACCTCAAACTATAGCTGCACAGATTAATTCTTCAAATCTGCTGAAGAAAATCACCAAATCTTCAGTGTTCCTCACATAGGATGGGCCATTCGTCAGTAGAATTACAAGGTCCATCTCACCTTATTACCTGCCTTGGACTAATTCTGCACCTTCTACCAACACATGCTGGTTGTTATTTATTTTCATTTGACAAATTGCTCATTGTCTAGTTACCCTTATGAAAGGGAAAGAGCTTCATGCGACTTCCAACAGAAGGGAGAATCAGAGAGAATACAAAGCCCTCTGACTTGCTTTGTTGTTCACTGTTAGCACTAAAAGGGTGAAGGAGGAGAAGCAGAAGGTTTGCCCTATTCAGAGGTGTGTAAGCACCTGCAGCTGCCACCAACCTCCAATGAAACAGCAGCATCCCCTTCTTCTGAGGCAAGGGAAAAGCAAGTACAAATAAGTGAAGATCAGCCTAAAGAGCATGTAATGACCTTTAGAAGTCTTACTCTTCTATCACCTCTTTGGAAATGTCCCTAAGGAGTCCAGGTGCCTTCACACAAGGATGTTAGAAGGACAGAGACAAAGCCCAACCTGCGACTTGAACTGGGAGCACCTCAGTGCACAGCAGCACTGGCTGCATGAGCCCCAGTTTTGCTGTCAGAGTCTCTCTGTGCTGTCCCTGAAGCCAAGAGCAGGGTCAGTGTCCTGGAAACAGCACTACAGCCTCCTCTAAATGAACATAGACAGTAGGCAGAGATCAAAAAACACGTATGTCTATTTCTCCAGCAGAACTCTTGGATCATGCAGATTTCACAGACACAACCTTATTTGCAATTAGAAAGAACTACCAACTACAGAAAATTCCAGAAGTTATAGAGCAGGCCTTTCTAGCCATCAGGGTATTTTTGGCAGTCATGCTGTTGTTTGGTTTCCTCCTTACAGCCTGTCTGTGAAGTCTCATGACTGTGCAACAGACTCTTCCCACGGATCAAGCTCACATGGCTAAGGAGAAGGATGTAAAGACAGAGACCCAGAAACTCTCCCAGCAAGTCATACTTACTGCCACTGGACACCTGGCAGCATCCAGAGGGGCAGCAACACTCCTCCCATTTTGCCCAGTCTTCTTCACTTGTCTCTGTCCTTAGAGCACTTGAACTTTAAATCTCAGAACATCTTTGTGAATGAGCCACTAAGACAAGTGGAGAATTGAAGTGGAGAGCAAAAACCACAAGCATCTAGTGTGCTTTTGTCCTTTAGACCTCAGAAGTTCAGACTGCTAAACCTCTTAAAGGCAACTGCAGGACAGTGGCTGAACCTCCAACCCATCCATCCCGAACAACTCCCATTAGCAGGGTGCTCACTGGAGCATCTGAACTGAATAATGAGTTTACAGATTGACAGAGATCCTGCTCCAACAGGGATTAATCCTCCAAAGCAACAGCTGAAACAGTGAAACTATTTCTACTACTTCCCTTTGCTGCCTGGCTTATGCCCACATTGAGTTTTTTCCCTGGTTAAAATAATGGTCCCATCCACATCACATTACTGTCTTCAGGATGTGATCCATTTGGATCATTACAATCTCTTCTCTCTCACAGTAGTGCCAAGTTGCCTCAACCCTACCTTGTTCCCGAGGGGAATGGTCTGTGTGAGCACAAATGAGGAGAGAATATCTAGAACTAATCATACAAAAACACATTGCTTAGAGTAAGAAATACGAGTTTAAATTCTCTGCCACTGTTTCGGTGATGTCTGGAATTCCTCTATTAGAAATAAACAAGATATTCATTAACTAATTGCTTATGTAACAAAGATCATTACATGAAATTATCATGTAGAGGCACTGAAAGAATTTTAATTACCCAGGTGAATTTCTAAGCAGAACTGCACTTTGTGATTTCTGTGGTTGCCTTCTCAACTCTTCTAGTTCCAGACCTACAGTCAGTAGCCTGTTGATTAACCTGACCCAATTTTTGGATTAGAAAAGGCAACTCAAAGCAGCAGCTGATCAGAAGTGAAGGGCTTGTTGGATAGGTTCATGGGTGGCAAACCCACTGTGTCAGTGCTGGGGGCCAGCTGCCGTTGCCAAGGCACCCACACGAGCTTCTGTTCACTGGAAGGATGAGCAGCTATAAATGCAGCAACTAAAAAGCTTTGCCTTCAGTACTGAGTAATTGCTCCCGTGTTCCAGAGGCCAAATGGAAACAGAGTGTTTCCAAGCCTGACGGCCAGATGCTAAGATCATAATGCCTACAGAATAAGGTCTCCTCTAGAGGTGGAAAAGCGGCAATAAGCTGGAGAGCTCCCTCCGCTCCAAGCCCTGTGCCCAAAGCCAGCTCTGTATAAGGATTCCCCAGCTCTGAGGGGCCGAGGCTCTTGAGAAGTGGCAACTTCCAGGAGTCCTCATTGCCACCTTCTGTGGGAGCTGCTGCTCCAGAGCCCCAACACACCAAGCTCTGCCACTGCAGGCCTGGCAGCCTCCTCACACCCCCAGCCTGCAGCTGTAGCCAACACACGTGCTGCAAAGTGCACAGCGATGGCTCTGTGCTGCGAGCATCCTTCTCCCAAACCTCTTGGGAGAACAACAGCTCAGTGCAACCTGCATCGTTCTCCCAAACCTCATAGGACAACACTGGCTCAGTACAGGCACATCCTGCTCCCAAACCTTTTGGGAGAACAATGGCTCACTCCAGCCAGCATCCTTCTCCCAAGCCTCATGGGAGAACAATGGCTCAGCACATCCAGCATCCTTCTCCCAAGCCTCACATCAGTTCTAAACCTAAACTGAAATAAACTGTAAGCATATCCTAAACCCTAAACACAACCCTTGCTGACATCAGAGAACTACTTCTACAGGAATAACAGCTCATTTTAGCAAATCTCACCAAGCACCACACATATTGTAAGATCTTTCATATCTATTCTACCAGAGAGGGAACATTCCCTTCACACAGGGAGAAAGTTCCCTGCAAAAAAAACTTCTATTGGAGAAGGGACAATAGCCTAGACTTCAGCTGTCAATGCTAACTGTGCCTTCAGGCTGACCCACAAAAGGGCTGGGCAGAGGGGTACTCACAGGGTAGGTGGAGAAGACAGGAATTCTGCGCTTGCTTTTGCTCTTCCTCCACACTCATCTCTTCTCAGCAACAGCCTCCTTCCTTTTTAACCCTAAAACTGTTCCCCATTCCATTAAAGTCAACACAAACTTTTTTATGCTGTGACCATACTGTCACCAAAAACCCCCACCTTGAAGCGAACACTTCTGCATTTAAGAAAAAAAAAAAAGCCACACGGTTCTTTCCTGGCAATTCTCCTGGAAGTAAGCAAAGAGCAGTAGGTATCTCCAGCTTTAAACTATCAGCAGCAGGGAAACTTTCACAAAGAGGATGCCCACACTGCAGGCTGCTGCATGGGGAGCCCAGGGATGAGCACAGAGCTGGCCACAGCCTCCACAACATAATTTGGGGACAACCCAGTGGAAATGAGCCTGCAGTGAGCTGTGGGTCACAGAGGACACGCTGCTCACAGTCTCTAAGCCAGGCAACTTCAAAGTAGACTTTGCATTTCTAAGCTGCAGTGCAGTCTGCAGTGCAGTCCCCACTGTAAATATATCCAAAGTCTTTGCAATCAACATTTTAATTCAGACATAAGGGGGGGGGAAGCAAAACAGGGCAGTTTTAACCAAAGCAAACAAGGTACAGAAAGTCCAAGTAACAGAAAATTCCTATAATGTCTGTGTAACCCTTTTGTTCTCTTAATTTCATATTCCTGGCCCTTACTTTAGAGATGCTGCAGCTTAAATCAGGCTAATCTAAGTGTTACCAAAGTCAGTGGAATGCTTTCTGCTGATTTATGGAAGTCAAAATTTTGCTTTTGCATTGCTACTGACATGAATGAGAATACAAGAAGCTCACTACAACTTTAATTTCTTGCACAGTCTTACACTGAACATGGACCAGACACTAAAAGACCCAGGTACAAGATCATATCAATGCAGGTGTAAATCCTATATGTTAAAAGAAAATGCTTTCAAGTAAAAAAAAGAAAAAAAAAGAAAAAAGAAAAAAATGAATAAGCAGATAAACATTTTACTACTTCAAAATAATACAGGAAACATGTCCCAATGCAGGCAAGACTCCTCACCTTAATCATTCCTCTGAATTACTCACTATTTCATCTCTAAACCCACTATTAAACTGTTAGGAAAAAGGTTCTTAAATTAAGAAGAATCTCTTGGCACCAACACAAAAGCATCTGTACAACATATAAATGATCTCACATGGTAACAGACTAACAGGGAAATAAAAATCATCATAGCCTCTTGCAAATCAAAGTAGTTTTATTTCCAGATATTTCCAGTGGCTTCAATGTTTCACTCAGAATCAAACGGAACAGAGGTTCAAAATTTGACCTCCAATTGTAAATCCTTTTTACCCTGTTCCAGTCTTCCAACACTAAGAACCATCAGATTAGAAATTAATTTTGTCTGTACCTTTCTCCTTTATAAACTGCTGTATATCACTGTATTACATCTGTGAGCTCTTTCAGATGATCTGTGAAAAGCATACTTAGAATTCCTCTGTCAAACTTTATTTGCAGTGATTTTCTTGCAGTAATATGAGAATAAATGAAAAAGATAATTGATTTCAACAGTAAGCAATTACACACAATGACTTTTCTACAGCAGTTGTCTAATTAAGAGACTATGAGCCCTGCATATCAAACCTTAGATTTAAGCATTGTTTTTCAGGTGTTCATATAATATGCAAGATGCACAACTTTTTGTGTTCTGTTACACTGCAGATGCACCAAAATACTTCCTATAAACTTTTAACCCTTCACAAAAAATTTATGCTTGCACATTTGATTTGAATGTGAAGGAAAGAAACAGCTACTGTTCAACTGACTAAAGATATCTGAAGGTTATCAACATCAATAAATAACATTTATGGCAAGGCTGATCTAAGAAGTGACACTGGACTAAAAATAACTTGACAAAATTAACAATGAAAGATTTTTTATGAATATGAAACATGCATATGCACAGATGTTAGTTATATAACCCATTTCTTGTATCATTAAAGAGTAAACATCAGGCTATTCTTTCAGCTTATCAAAACACACTAAAAAGCAGGCACAATTCCTCTCCCATATTTCTCTCCCCTAATTAACAGATTATTTTAACTGCGTGTCTTTTACCACTGCAGCAGAATCTCATCTGCCCCCTTATTGTGAATTGCTACATACAAATGCCTATTCCTCCCAAAGGCTTTTCTAAGAAGCAACAAAAGGATTGCAGGCGCGTACCTTAACCTCTTGGCTGGCAAAAACCTCCACATCAACCCCACAGGCAACCAGAGTGGAAACATCACAGTCCATGCTACGGGCTGGCATCCCCCGCCTTTGCACACAGAGTTAGGCAAGCTCAGAGTAACAAACGACGGAAGAAAAAATAACAACAAAAGAATTAAAAAAAAAATTTAAAAAATCTTCAGTTCAGTATTGCAATTGAACAGTCCAAGATTCAGTTTCAGGGCTTGCAATGCCTGCAAGCTTCCAACACGAGCTCTGTGCACTTAAAGTGAGTTGCTGGTTGCCTGTCCCTCGTACACCCACCAACTGAGCAGGCACAGCATAGTAACAGCGCTATTCCATCTCTCATGGCAATGACATCACCACAAAGACTGACATAAGCTAAATCTATTTTTTCAACCCTTTTATCTCTAGGCAGCACAGTGGATCAAATTGAACATGATTATGTGCTAAATCTGAACTCGGACTAAATCAATTCAAGCAGCGTTCACTGTCAACTGAGTCATAGCTGTTGTTTCAGCTGAGTGCTTATGGTGGCAAAAAAAAAGAAAAAGAGATCGCCTGACACTGAAAGCTCTGCTCTGAGTGTAAATTAACCCAGCATTTCAAGCCACTAAACTCAAGGTAACATTTGCTACTTTATTATACTTTAAAATCTACAACAGAGCACTAATAAAAAACCCCTCAAATCAACAAAAACCTCAGCACTCTGCTTTTAATAGCTCTAAGTCCTCTTTTTAAATAAAGCACACTCTATAACCCCGCACACGGGATTAGAGAACATCTCGTCCTGTCATCAGCAGCGATCAACACGCTGCAAATTTGATCCCAGTGCTTCGCATCCACGTTGCACTGTGACTCATCCTCAGGAAGATCAGAGGCATGTCTGTGTGTGATTTGGAAGTCAATACCCCTTCAGAGAACAGAACACGAAAATTTCCTTGAAATTAGGACTTGGCACTAGGCAGCCTTTACAGCATCCACCCTAAGGGTTAACCCTTCAGAAATACAATAGTGTTGAATAAAAGAAACAAGTAGAAGTGAAGATGCTTTACACATGCTGACTCAGTGGTCTGTTCATTCTTTGCAAGTTTTATCATTTTTTTAATGACAGAAATAAAATATCTACATATCTGGGACTTTTAAAGTGATCTTTATCCCAGACTGGCACCATTATTTTTCCTCTAACATTTCATTCTTGTGATCCATAAATTACTTCTAATTGTTGTAGGCCTAGAATTGGCATTTATGGATACATCAGATTAACAGGGACAACTAAAATATTTAACTATTGGTATGAACCTAGGAGCAGATCATGGCTCAGTGTTAAGTGACTGCTCTGCTTCCCTCCACTCCACTCACAGATAAAACTCCTAACTATACTAACATTAGATGTTAGGAAGAAGTTCTTTACTGTGAAAGGGCAGTGACATCAGATGCTGAGACAGATAAGCCAAGATCTCTTATCAGAGCATTCTTTTGCAAGAGCTATTAAATAATTTCCCCATATTTCAACTTGCATTTGTAGCAACCTCCCCAGCAGTAATCACAAACTAAGATCCACAGCCAAGACAAAAGCATATCCAAGCACTAAATATTTTACAAACCCAAACTATACAGACCAACAGAAATGGATAGGGCAGCAGAAGGCAGTAAATGAATCAATATTGTTTGTCATGATTATCAATTGCTCTGCACATTGGTCGCTTCATCACTGTCAAGATTTTTCATAAACCACGGGAAACCATGTTTTAGAAAGCATTTGAAGTTAACATTTTTGCGTTTATAGGACCTTTTATTCATATATTTGAATATAATATGCATGTGATAACAGATAAAAAAAAGCCATAAAGGCCTGACTGAAGTTGTAGGCAGACAGCAATGGAAAGATCAAGCCATAGAAAAGTGAGAAGCTAGTAAGTGCTATGAAAGAGCTGGAAGGAAACAGTGAAAGCATAGATAAGGCATGTGTCTGAGTCTTACCAAAGTTTTAACAGTGATGGACCAACAGGATGAAAACAAAACAAGCATTTGGAAAATATCAAGATCAGATGATGATGTCTCTAAGGTCCATAAAGGCATCCAGAGTGAGGGTGATGCCTGGCCTGAGTGTGGTTTTATAGCAGTGATGGAAAAAAAATCTTACAGTATAGAAGCTACACTGGATAGTTCTGTAATTATTTTTTCCTTTTTTCTTCTTTAAAAACTGTCACCTATCAATTTCAATAGCCTTAATCTTATGAAAACCGGCGTCTGATGCGCAAACTGACCTGTTCCACTTCATGATTATTCCTGCACTTGTACTATTCAAAAGAGAATCACTGCAATCTTTCCACTCCATCTGAATAAGGAAACCTTACTGAGATCACAATTACTTTCATTTCTTGCTTCTTCTTGCCTATTCCAAAGTATAACCTAATTTTTCCCCTTAGAAAAACACTCTAGCTCACTAGGGTATTTTAGTGAGCTCTTTACAAAGATAACCTAGTTGCTTTTGCTTCTTGAAAGCAAAGGTTACCTAACAGAAGAACTCTACAAAGCTTTTGAGTACTCCAACTAATATCTTTCAATATATGTCATATTCTATTTGTTACTGCTCACTTCTCATTTGAAATCAAGACATATTCCTATGTGAATGGTTTCTTTTCAGGGCACTCTACAATTCCTTATAGTCTCACCTAATGGTAATGAAAAATTTATTATTGAACACTTTAAAATTGGTTAATAATGACTTATTTCTCCAGTTCAGGAGACCTGCTTTTCATCCAAATTTAAAGAAAAGCATTTCAATTTCTTTCAAAGAATTTCTTAACTCTGTCTCTAGACAATCTTGCTAAATTCAGTTCACCAAACTCCCAAGAAAAAATGAAGCCAAGTTTCATGCATATTTTAAAGTATCATATTTAATAAATAGAAATTGATACAGACAGACCTGCAATTCAGCATTGTACTGATACTCATTCAGTAGTTTCTCCAGATCACAAACTGGTACCAATATGTACTACTGCCATCTCTGACCAATTTCACATGGGGTTTAAGACGATGACCATAAATTCTGAGATCAGAAGGTGGAGAGTGTTGAACTGTCATTCAGAAGCTTCTTAATTTGTTTCAATGTTTGTCCATAATAACAGTTGTGCATGGAACTCAAGGGGCACTGCTCATCACATGTGAATATTTCAGAGGGCTGAATTTAGGAGCAGTTGAGGCTCATTTGTAAAATCAGGCTGAGCAGGGAAATACCAAGTTTTCACAGTTACATGCACAGGCATCAGACAGATTCTAGAACTCAGAGCAATGTTCCAGGTTATTGTTCCTTCATATCCACTACAGTAACCCCATAGCACCACTAGACGGATGATTAACACTTGATAATCAGGTCTTATATCTTAATCAGCCTTCAGAAATACAAAAAGCTTCCCCAGCCAGAAGGAAAATAAAAGCCATGTCGTTCCAGCCAGGGACAGTCTTGCACTGTGGATCTGTACAGTTCTGGGATAATGCAGTCGGAGCCTTTCCTCCAGTGCGTGGAGTTGTTTTCCTTCTGTAGTTACAGCTGTATCTCAGCTTAACACATACCAGCAGCAACACAGATTTAAGGTTTTCAAGCTCAACTCTCAAGTCATTAAAACAACTTTGCAAAATCTTGACCCTCTTTTTGCAAGCAAACTACTACTGATTTAGCCTTAGGGAAACTTCACTGGC
Organism: Dryoscopus gambensis; assembly: GCA_013389985.1. Taxonomy (NCBI): domain Eukaryota; kingdom Metazoa; phylum Chordata; class Aves; order Passeriformes; family Malaconotidae; genus Dryoscopus; species Dryoscopus gambensis. The sequence goes on along the minus strand of WEIT01024622.1, from coordinate 129,078 downwards.
TCTGGACCTCGCAGTAATATCAGACACATGGTAACCAAAACCAGCAGCTAAATTCAGAACCAATCCTGACTTTTTTGCTCTCCGGATGAAGCTTGTGCTTGTTATCACTGGTGCTAGAGGGGTTATTTTTGTACCAGCTCTGCTTGCAGGTGCAAACCTAACTAAGTCAACGTACAAATCCAGAAAAATAAAAAGGATTTTTATCCATCAATGACCCTTTGAGGGCTGAAAGGAACACTGGGAATGGATTCACATTATGGCTGATTGAAGTGTTTTTAATGATGTGCATCTCTATTGATCTCGTTCAGCCTACTACACAAGTAAGCAGCATTTAAACCATGCTCCTACCTGTCAATAGGAACATACTTTTACATATATAATCTCATTTTTAATGGAATTATAAATGATAAATACTTTAAAAACCCCATAAAAATTTAGTAATGTAAGAGACAGCCCTGAAAAAAAAATCCAGAAAAGAATACAATTCTTCCAATTTCTCTGTCTGCAGCAGAAGATAAGAAAGGCCAACTAGAAACATTCTTCAGGAGCAAAGTTAGCTCCTTCAAAGAAGTGCTTCACAAGGACAAAGAAAATACAATGGTGAACACTGGGTAGGGTTCAGCTCAGCCACAGAAGGAAAATAAAAATGTTTTTTCTCATGACAGTGAGCACTGGCTCGTGCTAAAGTCAATTACCCCCAAAAGGATGGAAGCACCAAAAAAATCCAGACGAACACACCAGCAAACAGAATGGCCATCAAACTGTTTGGATATAATCTTTTAAATAGAACATTTAACAATCATTTGCAGTCAATAAGGAACACTGAACAATCCAACAGCTACAAACCCACAGATTTCCCAAGATGAGTCTGACTCCAAAGCTAAAGTTTCTACAAATCTGAAATTGGCATCAACTGTGGCAAAAAAAAAAAGGACTCCAATTCATCCCTTCTCATAATAAACAGTCATTCCTATGAAGATTTTTAAAGACACAGAATCTTGACCAGACAAGAAAAGTTTAATTAAACTTAGAATAATCCTAAATCAGTAAGTTCCTCATACATGCAGAGACTTGTGATCTTAGAAAATGCCTTGGCTGGCTTTGCTTTTTGGAAAGGTAACTTTTCTGTATTTTAAGTTGTATTTTGCTTTTCTGTAGGCAATAACTTTCTGTTAGTCATGCTTCTAGGTCTCGGAATTTGAGGGTATCCAAAAAAATAAAACAAATCATCAGCATTATGAAGGATTTCTCCCTCTTTAATAAAGATAATATCAAACAACTCAAAGGCCTGCACATGATGGGAGAATACTTCACTGACTGCATAAACAACTGTGTCAGTCAGGCAGCATCACTCTGCTGTCTCATTTAGCTACACACAAGCTGCAACTGTGCGTCAGAGCTGCTCAATTATTTTAACGTGGCTGAACCATTCATAGTCCTTCGTTTCCAAGTAAATTCAGGGAGGTGTGAGGGGGTGGAAATCCATGCGTGTGTCTTCTGTCAACTCAGAATGGTTACAAATCCTTTTCTGTGCCAGAACCACACAGGAAAACAA
>WEIT01024622.1:111074-127305 GCA_013389985.1 Dryoscopus gambensis | reverse complement strand
CTTGACAGACATAATCAAGGACCTCTGGAAGATCCCTCTCCTCTGAACCATCAGCCAGAGGCCCCAAGAGGTTCTTGAAGATATTTAAATTAGCACTTATTATCTGGGCAACTGTTCAACACACTCCCTGTTCAATGCACTTCATGGACTATTAGAGTGGGATTTTGCTGATCAATCACTTGCTGCGTAGTTTAGGGCGGCCTGAATTTCTCTCCAGCCTCTGACTGCTAATGAGATTTCCAGTAACTACAACTGCAACTTAAGCATCTAGCACATATGTACCTATGTATAAACTGATACTTAAATATAAGTGTTAAACTTGAACTGAATGCTACACAAGGTTCTCACTGTGCCTCGATTTCTCCAACACCAAGACAGAAATGGTGACACCTGCTCTGTCAATGTTAATGAGCAGGGGTAAAACAGATTTTTATGCTGTCTTTAATTTTATAAAAGTGATAACCACCACAGACTACGAAACAGGTGAAGTCCTTAGATATGCATATTCTTGCAACATTTGAAAACAGAATTAGAAACAGGTCCCTACATGGATTCTGTACAAGATTCACACACCCAGAGGACACCAGGCCAGCGCTCTGAGAGCTGCAGGAAACTGAAATCCCAAGCACCTCCTCAGTTCCCAGTGGGAAGATGGAGGTGCTCAGAGGCTGTCACAGGAACAAGACACTGAAGACATGGATCCAATTCTTCACAAGAACTACCTTTGTGACCTTGGATGAAGAACATGCAGGAACACACATTCAGAATGGCTCAGAGCTTTGTGTTTTATTTAGATTTTAAGTGTAAGCTGGGCAGGACAAGTACTCTCCATTACTGTTTGTTATTTAATGGATGATGCCAGCTGGAATAGGTCTGTAGATTTGCAGTTATCCACGAGCTCTGTTAACAGCTTCAAAATGTATTTTTAAATCATTTCCATTTACCCTTACTCGTCTCAGACTAGCAAGGGTATTTAACATGCCTGTATGTTTTCCTTGTCATTTCAAACGCTTCATCACAGCAAAATGCCCTTGAAAGAAGAGCCTGGAATACCAATGCTCACTGCTGTGAGAGAGACCAACCTTATCTCTCAACTGCAGCTCTGCACAGGACACGCAGGTGAGAGATTTAATGGCTGTGCTGAGAGAAAACAGCGTTTACTGCCAAGCCAGCAAAAGCAGCCCAGTTCAAAGGGGAAAAAAAAAAAAAGATAAAAAAGTCCACTGTCAAACAGCATGCAGTCAGACAGCAAATAATGAAGCAATGAATAATAGATTTCTTACGTAATTGCTATTTTATCTTGATATTACAGGGTGGGATTTATTTTGCTGCAACACTACTTTAAAGCAAATAGTCTCTTCTGTTAATCCCCAGATCAAACTGCAGACAAAAAAAAGGTGTTGATACTTAAAATTTGCCATGTACACATATTACTTCTTGTCTTCATTACAGATGACATTGTTGCCTATTTTGATAAATCCTCTGCTATTATTTTTTTATGTTCAAAAGACAGATGGAGATCAGATACAATGAGACCTATAAAGATTCAAATGGCTCTAAAGTGAAATGAGAAATCTGTGAAGGCAGTATTTTTTCCCCTAGAGCATGAAAATGATGATCAGGGAGAAAAAAGGAACAAATCTGAGTAATTCTAAGATATTAGTGTACTTGTAATGTATTTATAAAATGGATTTATCCTAGTTTCTCCTTACAAGACTGATTTCATGATTTCACAAACAGAAGAGACCACAATGGGCCATTTAAGAGCCTGTATCTTATTTGAAGATAGATCAGATTTAGTCTCCCCCTTTTGCTCTCTCTGAAACCCAAACTTATTTTCCCAAATGAAACTCAAGAAACAGTCTTCCATTGACCCAGCCCAGGAAAGGACTGGAACCAGTTCCATTCCTATGTTTCGAACTCTCAAGTTTACTCAGTACCTCCATATTTCTTATGAAGTGTGATACAGCTCTAAAGAGACATCAACAAAAATAAAATAATTGAACAATTAAAGTAGAATCAGTTCCCATACATGTATCTCATATATGAGGTATCAGTGTGGTTTCAGAAGGTATTTACTACAGTTCCAAATCATTGAGTTATTCTGTATGTTGGTTCACTCGCTAATAAAAGAGCTTGACACTGCATTGTCAATATTAAATTGACAGTAATTAAATAGCAAATACATTAAAGTACAAGTGAGTGACAGAGAATTGATCCTATTACAAAGAAACTGATCTACATTTAAACAGTCAGCACCTTTCTGAAACATGGAGCTTCAAACAACTAACCCAAACACATGATATTCCCCAAACCAAAGCTTCTTCCAGTAGTAGAACACTTCCATACAAAAATTCCATCTCATTCTACTTTTTCTAGGAAAGAAAAAGGAAAGAGGTTTAGTAAAGCCAAAGGCAGAAGGGGGAGAATCCAAATCGTGGGTCCAACTAACCTACAGCAAGTTCAGCTGTTACTTTAGAATAGGGTTTATTTGTTTTGTAGGTTGGTTGTTTGTTTTGTTTTTTTCCCCTTTTTTTTTTTTTCATTTTGCTTTAAGTAATTCAGTTTTAATCATAAGCCCCTGTCAAAACTGGAAAAACCAGAAATAACTTTCTTCGAAGTTCTGTGAAGTTTCTTGTTTTCTTGGAAACAAGACTTTCTCATTCTCTACTTTTTCATTCTTTTATAGCCTCGTATAATCTTCGGTTTGCTTCACACCTATGCACACTCAGCTCCTGATCTTGTTTGGCTTTGGGAATATGCTGGTTAATTTTCTGTAGATTTCACATCAAGTGGCTACACACACTTGGGACCCAGAACTGATTCCAAAACCACACCTGCAGTTACTCCAGGTAACTAAGTGTGCCAAGAACACTCTAAGCTTAGAGACCCAGTAGCACACAACAGTCCACATCTGCACTGATGCTGTTGGCCATTTTTCAGATCTTTTCGTTGCCTCCACTCCCAGCCACACTTTAACAGTTAAAGATACTTTCTAGAGCCTAATGGACCTGTTTAAATAATTTTTTTTTCAAAAACTGTATTAAGACATTCCAGTTGCAAAGGTCAAAAAAACATATAGCCACTGGATCCCAGAAAATGTGAAGTAAAACTTCCCTAAAGTCAAAATTTCAGTCCCACAGCAACTGCCTTTGACTTGTGCATGTCCAGACACAGATGCAAACCCAGTAATCTGATGGGAGCTGTTCTCTGTAGCCCAGTCCATCTATCACTTTGTCCAAGACAGATTTAAACATCCAAATGAGGGAAGTCTTTAACAAAAACTGTAGTTAAAATTATCTGTTAGTACAGGATGACTTTAACTGCTACTCAGTTCTGCATGCCTAATCATGACCACTTGTGTCCCAGTTAATTCCACTCTGAATTTTGCTCACAACCTTATCACAGCTGAGTTCACCTCATCACCAAGCAATGCATATTTAGTTACGTTTGTATTTCTTCACTAGTTCATCAAATTATCTGAGAATATTTATTGGTGATTTAACTTTAATTTGCTAATTATTTTTGCGGTCTGTTAACACAATTTCACGCTGATATTCTATTCTAGTTACATGAATCAATTCATGGAAGCTATGGATACAACTCCAATTAAAAGCTTATCACATAGCTATAGACCACCTAATTTTCTCTTTAGTTCGATTAGAACAATGCAAATGAGCTATGAATGGAAAGTGCCTGCACTGAAGCACTCAAAAATTTCAACCATTAAGACTTAATCCAATAGCCTCAGTTTTTATACGGTGCACAGTATCTCAGTTAAGGGGGGAAGGAAGTGGACTAAAAAACTCCAGTCCTCTCCACTTTGTGCCCTTTGATGTGAGGTGCTCCATACTAATATTTACCATAAAATACCAATTCGTTTCCACAGGTTCTTTTTCCTCGCAACAAGCAGAGCTTACTGTAGAAAGCTGATTACTTCCTTGTTGTTGAAAAGACAAAAAAGATTAAATTATTAATTTGCAATTTACTATGAGTTTTTAAAATAATATCTATACATTTTAGTCATAAGCTGAGAATTTACAGTCAGAACCTCATATTCACCCTTCAACTTAAGATGGACAAGCAAAATCCTACTTTGGTTCACTTGAGATACCACCAACTATGTTACAATTTCCTCAGGCCACAGAGACAAATTTAGGCTGATACTACAGCGCACAGCAAGAGGCACCTTGGCTGTACCACCTGCTCTCTCAAAGGATCACTTGGAACTGCTTTGTTTCATTCCATGGCACTGGTTTCGTGATCTTGAACAAGAAGAAATTCATGCTCCAAAATGTGTGTAACAGAGGAAGGTCACAACTCTTTAAATTAGCACTTAAAAGAGTGCTAAAGAGTGTTCTAACATGGGAATATATCCAATGATAGCAACCCCTTCTCATGGAAAGGATAAGCCCTGCAGCTGATGCAGTAATTTAGAGTAGGAATGAATCTCAGCATGTCTCAAGCATGTTTGTGTTTCTGTGACACACGGAAAAAACTGCAGACAGTCATGGGACTGCAGACAGAAGGGACATGGACCAGGCCATATACAGTGGGCAGATTTTAAAAAGAACCAATTCCCCATTAAAACAATTCCTGTATCAAGTCCCAGATTGTCTCAGGGCAGTCTGCTCCACATCAGACTGTCCTAAGAGAAGGCCACTGAAGCCTTCAAGGCATCACATTCACTGCAGTGATGGACATAAGGTATAAAATTTGCACATAAAAGGAGAGCCCCTTGCTAAGCACCAAAAGACTCCTATCAGTCTGCCAAGGCTACGAGCCAAGGGAGCACAGTGGTCATGGACCAGGGGCGCTGTGCAGCCACAGGGGCTCAAACTGAGCCCACCCTGGCAGCAACACAAACCTACAGGGACTGAAACCACACTCACTCATAAAGACACATATTCTGGCATCCCTAATGACAGTCCCAACTTGCTTCCTTGTTTCTGTAAAGCTACAAAGGAAAAGATGGATGACAGACAGGCTTCTGTATTAACATCCACTTACACGTGAGTTAGCTACAAATCTGTAAAATAAATGTTCAAAAGCTACTAAATATCACAGAATCGTAAGAGGGACCTTTAAAGGTCATCTAGTCCAACCCCCCTGCAAAGAGCAATCTGTCGAATCTGACCTTGGCTGTTTCCAGGGATGGGGCATTTTGAAAGTACATAGATTACAAAAGCTTTTCTGGAAGACAGGGTAGTAACCAAGTACAAAATTGTGCCACAGAGAATCTTCAAGGCATTGCTAGGATTTTCTGAACATCAATTTAAGTCTAGGAAAAAATTATCTAAATTTTTATGGCCCACATCTTTGACTTTTCCTCTAACGCCTTTGAGCCATTCCCCAGTTACAACTGCTGTATTTCAATTTGCTAATTAAATTCTTCCGTTTATCAAGTTAAACACAAATAATTATTTTTGCTGGTTTATTTACTACTACACAAACTTCTGAAGTACAAAATTTATGCAAGCTTAATGCTCAAAACCAACAGGAGTTCGTTTTAGGGGCAGTTCCTCTGCCCCTAAAATGTAGACAGAATTACAGGTTAAGAACTATTTTAGCACTACTTCTAGAGCTAAAGGTGATCAAAGGAATAATATTTTTCCAAAGCAAAATTTTAAAAGGCAGAAAAAGAATCCAGGGGTATTTTTTCTACTGTTTAAAAGTCATTATTCTCAAACAGTGATTTAATAATCCACAGGCCAGCTGCATGCTGCAACCAACATAATAATTTTTGTTATGTTTTAAAAATTTTTATTATTTTCTGTCCATAATTCTTTATATGTAATAATGATTGAGAATTCAGTTGTACAGAATTTGCTTTGTCTGGAATTGAAGTATTACTTCCTTTGGTGAATGGAAAGCCAGAGGCACTGGTATTTACAGCATGAATTTGTTAAGTAACAGAAGACTGCAGAAGAACTTACATAAATAAAAGTGACCTGAAGTCCATGCAGTTTTAAATTCAAAGGAAAGAACAAACAGATCCCAGACAGAGATTTCAGTCTTCAAAATGGCAGATAACAGAGAACCAAACCCAAGCTTCTTTCTTTCCACTATCTCAGACCTCCATTTATCAATGTACAGAATCTGCTGCAATCTGGAAAGCCACTCAAAGCGGCTGAACTAGAAAAACAGACTCCTGTGTTCCCTCTACACCCTGTTTTTGCAGAATAAAGTTTTCTAACCATTTAATCTTGTCTCTTAAATTACTTTTGAGATCTCAATAGTTGAGTGCTTTCTTGGTTTAGTGCATTGTTTATAAATTGTAATAAAAAACATCTGAAACTTTCACCTCAAATCAAAGGCAGGGGGTTAAAACAACCTTAAATTTCATCAGCCTGCAGTTGTATCACCAACTCATAAAACCCCATGACTGGACAAACAAAAATACAGCTTTCTTAAATACAGGCAGAAATGTGGTAGGCAAGCACAAGCCTGCACAAATTCAACAGATCTTTGGAAGGTGTTTTGAAAGAGATCATTCCAATCCATACACTTGAATGCTAAAATAAGGCAGCAAAAGTTTAAAGTTGGACTCTTTTTGAAGAGAATCTTTATTAGATTTTTGTCTTGTATGGTTTATTTCAGATAAATGAATGGGGGATCACATACAATAAATAAGTTCAAACAGAAAATTGCTAATGCAGAGAAGGCAAGATTGGTGCAGGAACTAAGTGCAGAAGAGGAGAACACTCCCTTCAGTGCCAGCAGCGGAAATACCAATCTGTGGGAAGGCTGTGAATATCTTCTATTGAATTATATTATTAGCAGCAGTTTTATCTGTCATATTCAAGACAACCCACGCGTGACACACTACAACTTGTGCAGCAGGTCAGCACTCACAGATCTGCCAATGGCTCAAAGTCTTCAAAGCATGAAAGATCAAGATTGGGACCAAAAGCTGACCAGGACCAACAACCTGGGTAAGGGAACGTAACTAGCATTTGGAAAAAGCCACTGCATTCCCAGGGTTTGACAGCAGAATACTTCCAGGTAAAGAAAGACAAGTGATTGTGTCACTTCACAACACCTCAGCACAATTTAAGGAGAGGGAGAAAAGATGATGGTGGCATAGGAAGTGAATACACTCCTGTCATTGAAGAACAAGCTCCAAGATGTCTGTGGGAATGTTAACAGGACAGGATGATTGGCACTGCTGTGGGAAAGAAAAAGGAGTGATTTGAAGGATGTTTAAGTGTGGGAGGGAATAAATGCAGAGCAAAGAAGGCGATAAATTTGAAACGGAAATGTAAAACAGCAGCATGAATACGTAAGAGTGATCACGTTGGAGAGGGGATCAAAAAAGAATCCTGAGCACATTCCTATCTCACACCATTTTGCATCTTCCAATACATCAGAATTACAGGCACAATGATTCACAGGGAAGATGCTTACCAGCAGTGCTGAATAATGAAATAGCCTGGGAGAAAGCGTGGGAGTTGTGACACCCAAGTGCGTGGTCAGCTCAGCTCAGAGGCTGCAATGGTCAGTACATTCCTGTAGCCACAGAACCAGGGAAAGAAAAGTTCTTAAAGTTGAAGTTTGCAGAGCACAGATAAACTTTGATTGATTGCCTGGGCCTGCCACCTGGAACCAGGGCAGACGTATTTGCGACAACTCAGCATAAAAGAACAAAAAAGACATCAGAAGAGGAACAAGAGTTTGGTTGAAGTCATTCAAGTTTTTACATTGCCAGCAAAGCACACGTAAGCGAACATTAAACCAGGCCAACTGGATTTAAGGAGCCAGGTAAGAATTGGGAAGCTGAATCAACTCCAGCTTTTGTGCTGATGACTCATGTCAGGAGAAAAAAAGGAATGCTCCAAGACTTAAAGAAGATTGTTGTGGTGGCTGAGTCCACATTACACCCCCGTGTTACAACAAAGTGGTCCCTCCCCACACCACTGTGCCAGAAAGTTCTCCCTTTGTCAGGACCCCACTGGCCCCTGGTCCTCTCTCCCCTCCCCTCCCCCCTCCCACTGGCCCCTGTTATGTCACTCAACCTTGCCTCTACCCCCTAGCCCTTTGACTCCTGGTTTTTGATGCTCTGCCTGCCCTGGGACCCTCTGGGATAAAACCATGCGCGGGCTTTTGTTCTTTGCCTCTGTTCCCTTTCGAGTGTGTTTGTTCCCGGTCTGTGGTGCGGGATAATAAATGCCTCGGAATTGCACGCAAAGGATCCCTCTCACCACTTCGTCTCCGGCACAGACTGTGTGTGTGAGTGGCTGCTCGCATCAGCCTGCGAGGGTGAGGCTGTGTGCACGCGTGGGGGCTGGCAGAGCGCCGCCAAGGCATCTCCATGAGGGACACTGTGGAAAGAACGCGGCAGCGGTCCATCGACACCACCACCGCGTTAGAAGATTCCTACCAGAAGAGACAATGAAGCACAGACAACAGTGGGTTATGCCTATCAGGAAATTGGGAATACAGCCTCAAATCCAAATCTAATAGGAGCTTGTTAGAACCTAAACCTAAGAACATACTAGAAGCTATTTTACTTCCACAGAGTTTGATTTTAATCTGGGTAAAAACTTCAACAACTGCCAGTCAAAGAAGTGCCCAAATTTGTGTAATAAAATCTGAGATTAAATGATTCTAGGGAGCGCTAAATCAGTGTGAGCAATTGATCATTTTAAATTAAGTGCTCTGCAATGATAAATTTAAGTGAGGGCAAACAGGAACCAGGAGTAGTCCGATACCAGCACATCAACACTCCTGAATGTACCAAGAAAACTCTGCTTCATACAGAGCTTTTTTAGGAATGTGTTGCAGGAAGTTGTGACTTTTTTATAAAGGAGGGAAGATGAGTAAGAATCAGGGAATAGCTGCAGCTGGAGGGCAAGTCTGGAGACCATTTAGTCCAACCCTCCTGCTCTGTGCAGGTTCAAACTAGAGCAGGTTGCTCAGGGTCATGCACAGTCAGGATTCGAGTATTTCCAAAGACTGTCCACAGTCTCTCTAGGCAAACTGTGCTAACACTTGACCATCTTACCATAAAGAGAAGGTTTTATTGTAAGTTTTTAAAAAATATTTAAATGCATTTTCTTTTCTTTCAGTTTGTGTCCACTATTTCTTTTCACTGAACACCACTGAAGAGAGTCTGGATTCAGCGTCTTCACTCTTCTACAGGAGATGCTTATGCACAGCCCTGGCCTGAGCAGCAACCCCAGGGGTGCAGCACCAATGTCTGACCTCCAGCTGGACTTTGTGCTGCTGATCACAACTCTTTATCTCAGCAGCTGAGCCACTTTTCAATCCTCCTCACTGCCTACTCATGTAGTACCTACTTCATCAGTTTGTGCATGGGGATGCTACAGGGGACAGTGCCAAGAGACCTAAAGTCAAGACAAAGAGTATCTACTGCTCTCCCCTCATCCACTGAGGTCATCACTTCACCACAGACCGTCATCAGGTTCACCAGGCGTGCCTTTCCACATATTTAACATTTCACACTATAATTAAAGGAATGAATCAAACCCTATATTTAACATTTTTTCCCCTCTCCCATTATTTGCCTTTCTGTCCCCTCTGCTTTTTATTCTCTCTCTACACATCTGAAATTCAGCTAAGCACACCCTAGCACAGCACATTTGCAGATGGCTGTTCAGTAGCTTCACAACACAAACATGTAAAGATCAGAATACAATCCATGGTAATGCAATAGTCATTATCAAAAATGTATTTTTCTTTTAAAATGTTTTAGAGAGTTTACACAACTTAGGCTCATGCTATATATGGCCCCAGGAGTAAGTTTTAAGTCTCCATAAGCAGGTAAGAAAAATCTCAACTTTAATACCTTTCACATACACAACAGTATTTTATAGGTGCAACTGTATTTGCATTTAGTTCAGACCAGGATTGTGCTTTTGAAGCAAACCTCCTGACAACCCTCACCTATCACACTTTGTTCCACACCATTGCTCAGGCTGAGTGTGCAAATTTGATTTCTTGGGACAAAACTTAAGTGGAAGAGGCATTCCAGGCATGCTCAGTCCCGAGAACACAAACTAGGTTCAAAAGTAGTCTGAAATATCACATCCACACACAAATACAACAGACCCACTCTGGCAAGATTCAGTCCAGAGAGAGCTTCCTTTAGCAGAGGTCGTCAGAAAGCAAGAACTTCAGCACAGGGTACTTGGCTACTATGTGGAGAAAAATTAAATTTAATCAACACAAAAAAGATTAGGTTGGTGTCAGAATTCTGATCTATTTTCCATTTCTTCGTAGTTATGCAGGAAGGAACACTAAGATGAGAACTTCTGATCTGTAGTAACAACAATGCACAGAAGGGCCATGAATAAGTCCAAATAAAAGCATGATTTTAAGAGGCCTGCAACTCCATCTATGGCAGGTTATACACAAGGAAACCCTATGTTTGCCAATTAGACAGGAAAAAGGCTGACACCAAAAACAGTGAATCAGTTTTCTTCAGCAGATGTCAATCCTCACATGGAAAGAGTAAACACTTTACAAAGCCCTAAGAGAAACACAGCACAAAGAAATGACTGACTTTGCTGAATGACTTTCAAAAGTCAAAGAACAGAAGAACAGCCATGTACCTAAACCAACATTACTTTCCAGGATACTCCAGTAAAGTGCCAAGCAAATATATGTTTTATAGGCCAGCAGAATAACCTACCTTGGAAGGGACCTCTGGAGGTCATCTGGTGCAACCTCCTACCCAAGGCACAGAGAGCTTCAAGGTCAAATCAGATCACTCAGGGCCCTGTTCAGTCAAATTCCAAAAAATCTTCCAAGGATAGAGGTTCCTCAGCCTTTTTAGCAGCTTGATTCAGTGCTTACCCATGGTGAAAACTGTTTTTTCCTTTTAAGTTTTGAGGTGGGAAATTCTGACTGGGTTTATTTGCTGCCTTCTGTGGTGCACCTGCAAGAAAAGTCTGTCTGTCTCTTCTCTACACTCACTTGGTGGCAGGGGACAATTAGGTTCCTCCAGAGTCTTATTCTTTTCCTTAGGCTGAACAAACCAAATCCCACACACATGCTCTCCTCATTACATGCTCCCCTTCAGAGCCCCTCTCCAGCTTGTCTACATCTTTTTTTTGTGTACAGAAGCCCAAAACGGGACACGCTATCCCAGATGTTGCTTCACCAATAAATAAAATAAATCACCTCCTTCAGCCTGCTGGCTCTGCGCCTGCTGATGTAGCACACGATGCAGTTACCTGTGACTGAAGACTGGAATCTGAACATTTTAAAATACAGAAGCCTCACAGTGAAAAAACAGAAATGAAACACAGCTGGAAGCAAATTTACCTCTTTCTGCTGCATCCTCAGAGAGAAGGGCTACCCTGTGGGGGGCTTTCCATCCAGCAATAAAGTGGCTTCCTGCACTGCAGGAACCTCAACGTGTTCTCTGATTCCCTGGGAAGTCCCTTTCCAGTGCCTCTGCAGCTTGTGCTTCTGTCTTACCAAAACTCTGTTGCACTGCAGGTTTCTTCCTCCTCACCTTTCTCCTGCCCTGCTATTTCCTGCTCTGAAAGTCTGCTTTTCCCAGGGCTCAGCTGCTTCCAAGGAACAAGCAATGTTTCTTTGGCCATTCAGCAGGTGAGGTTTCAGGGTCCAGTAGCTCATAGAAGGCAAACTGAGCTCTGAAAATCACTCTCCGACATTAAAAAAAACAAAACCACAGACACAAGAAATAATACACTAATACAAAGCATTCAAATATAATGCAAATATCACCTGTTTCATAAGCACTTTAAAGAGCTTTCGCTAAGACCGACTTAGCTAAATCCTGACCCAATGATCTCATTTGTGAGTTGAGGAAGTATGGGCTGCATGATCAGACTGTTAAAAAGGGTTGAGAACTTGCTGAACTGACAGGCTGGAACACTAATTATCAAGTGCTCAACAGCCATTTGACAAAAAGTAACAAGATAAATATCACAAAGGTCAGTATCAGGGCACACACTGCTCCGTATCTTCCTAAGCACTCTGGGCAACAAGGCAAATTGCAAATGTGCTGAAACCGCAAATGAAAGTAAAACAGTAAAGAAGGGGGCAAAGACTTCTGTTTCAATTAAGAAAAAAAAAAAAAGGAAAAAAAAATTCACTTGAAGGGTATTACAGGTGTCATCTGCCCGGAGAGGCTGTGGAGTTACATGGAGGTTTTCAACAGCTGATGAAAACAGTCAGAGTTGACCTCAACTAGTGTTGGCAACAGTCCTATGTTGTGCCGGGTGTGGTGGTAAAAGTGCGGCAACCTTCCGAAAAGCATCTCCGCCAGAAGCCACTTCGGTAGGGCTGCGGCGCACACAGCTGGCGAGGGCAGTGTGTCTTCCCCGAGGGTCTCACGTAGGATCTGGCACTCCCAGGGTCGCCAGTCCCCGCTGGGGATGAACGGGGGAGGCCACAGAGGCACTCACGCAAGCCCCCTACGCCACCGGAGCAGCGAGCGCACACACGCAAGCTGACAACAGAAGAGTTCAGGAAGGGTCTCCATATGGGGTTCCACAAGAGGGTTTACTGCTGCCACTCACATGAAGGGTTCCAAGGATGAAGACAAGGAACAATGGAGGGTACAGGGTTTTTTTCGGGGGCGGAGAGAGCACCAGGGCCAATGGTCTGCGGTCACAGGGGTGGCACAGAGGCGGAACTAGAGTAAGGGAACCAACAGGGATACCTCAAGGGAGGGACTAGGGAACGAGGGCCAATGGGAGAGCAGGGAAAGGAGAACATTCCAGGGTATAGACATATAAGGGATACAGGGGCAGGGAGGACAAGGGATCAATCAGGGGAACAGAACTGGGTACATTAACATGAAGTAACAATGCATCTTGGGAGAAGCCTTTCCATGTCACTCTCAGCTGGGGAGGATTTCTACCCTTAGGGATGGTCCCTCTAATGCACCCTTCCTTCCCTTGTCCCATGGGCTTTCCAACCACAGGCCTGTCGGCCCCCACAGTCCTATATCTGGAGGCAGAGGCTGGACCAGATGGCCTCCAGAGATCCAACGCATGTCTGTGTGAGCCTGTGAAGATACAGTGCAGGAACTTAATTGCTCGGGACAGCAATAGTAATCTGGGGAACAAACACTCCCGGCGAGGACAAAGCACATCTTAGTCTGACACATGGATGCACCAAATAAAACAATTCCCATCCTACTCAGGCAAATGGGCACTCATTACCACTCTCAGACTCAAAAAGGAATGTGTTGGCTTCAGACCTTCACATTAGAGGTTTTTAATTATAATTTGCATGAGGAAAAGCAGGGCAGTCTGCTCACTTGTACACACAAAAAAACCCTGAAGTAGAGAATAGTCAAATTCAAAGTCATATAATACAATATACTTTGTATTGCCAAGAGCTTAGAGAAGATTCTGTCTTTTGTCTGACAAATCTGTCGACTGCTCCTTGACTGCCACTTAAATAGCACTGTAAGGTACATTTTAAATACCTCACCACATTTACCCAAACTTTCAATTACAATATAACTCATCACAATGGCTTCTGAGCATACAAAACCCTCTTTTAGCTAGTTGGCCTATAGGCTTTTCCACCACTGCCAGCAGAAGCAAGATATTCCACTTAGAGCAAACTGTTTTGCAAATAAAACAGTACCTCTTGCAGTGATGAGCTGTCTCTCCACCTAATTTCTTGTGCCCAGTCTGAACTGCCTAAACTGCTCCAGTAACTCATTCGTTTGAAATCTGGCAAGCAGACTTCCTACTGCTGTTCTTAAAATTACCTGACTGTTCTACTAGTCCTTTTTCTAGTCTACTAGAAAATCACAGTGAGCTTCCATATCAGAATTATTTTCCTGAAGGTTGCACACACACTACATGAATATGCACATGCAACACAAAAAAACAAACTGCAAAAATATTCAACTGATAGGAAGGTTTATTATCTGCTCTTACATACTCAGAATACAGAAAAAAGCAATCATCACACTCAGTTCATGCAAATATATTATGCTAATTTTTTTCTACACACAGCAAGAACATTTTTAGTTAATACCTTAGAATAGTAAGTTCATAATTAAATGTTCTGGCTTAGGATTCACTGAAAAATCCAAGTTGCCTAAATATGACATGATATCACCAAGATTACTTAAGGTATTAGAGGGACATGAGTCACATCTACCTAAAAAACCTGTTCCTGGCATCACTAGTGTTACATTATTCATTTTGGTTGTGTTTATTCCTCTAGGGTCTAGGACATTGTATTACGTGCTGTACTAACAAGCATCACAGTCCTAACACAGTTAAGATAATCGATAATCACATCAAAGAGATCAGTCCTTCTATTTGCAAGACTTGAAAATTACGCACTTTTTTCCTTATGTTTTATGCATTTAAAACTACTGATGTATTCAAATATTTCAGGAAGCATTCTCTCCAGTCCATTCATTAACTACCTTTTCACATTAGATAGCAACTGTACCCATTAGGCACCAATTAGCTCTACTAAGTATTTCTGTGCATATCTGGAGGACATTCCACTTCCCCCATAAAGATATTAATACCAACAATTTCTCCCCACCCCTTAGCAGTCAAGGGGAGAAGAGGAGAATAAATTGCACAAGCGATTTACTCTTAAATTAGAAGATTCAAAGTTAAAAGTAGAGCTTTTTATCAAGTTATTTTTACCAAAAACAGTCTCCTTAGCAAGGCTGTGCTATGAAAAGCACAAGTACTCAATCTTCTCATTTTGCTCAAAAAACACTGCAAATGTGTTTAAATAATTTACTACTACATATTTTAGCTGATGCCATTCATCTAAACCAGGATGAAACTTTATCCATCTTATGCATTACCATGCTTTCAAATAATCCTATATACTTCAGTAGAGCTTTGCCAAATAAGACAATAAATATGCATAAATATGGATCAGATTTTAATCATCTTAATGCAACAGTACTTCTCCTCCTTTACTTTACAAAAAAAAAAAATTAAAACCAACAACAAAAAAAAACCTAACAAACAAAAACATGAGGGGCTCCCTGTAAAAGCCAGGCTTAACTGCCTTAAATCATTCCTGGGATACACATTTGCTCTGTAAAAGTGCCTGAAAGGAGGCTGTATTCAGGTGGGGCTTGGTCTCTTCTCCCAGATAAGAAGTGAATGGATGAACGGAAATGGCCTCAAGTCGCTCCAGAGAATGTTTAGATTGAATACTAGGAAAAAAATTCTTCACTGGGTTGCCAGTGAAGGGCATTGGAACAGGCTTCCTAGGGAACTTGTGGAATCACCCTCCCTGGAAGTGCTCAAAAGGTGGGTGCATGTGGCACATGGGGACATGGTTTAGTGGTGCCCTTGGCAGTGCTGGGTTAATGGTTGGACTCCATGATCTCAGAGGTCCTTCCCAACCTTAATGACTCTGTGATTTCGTTTATCCCAACAACATCCTGCTACAGTAGGTGGGAGAGTAATGGAGTCCTGGTCAGGAGAGAAAGATAAAGCTGTACACAATTTGGGTCCCAAGTCCTAACTACACCAATGATCGATTGGTTATGCTTCCTCTCCACAGCATGGATTGCAAAGCTGCTCCATGACAGAGGATTAGCTGGAACCTCACATTAGAGTGATGGAGGCCTCACCAGAAAAAGATTTGATTTACAGCAGCCCATGACGATGGCATTTACATATGCCATAATTATTAGGATTTAATTCCTTCTCAGCAGATACTCACCAACATTCAGCTGAGTGACTCAAAGCAATAAATTGATTTTAGGTTTTAAAGAAAACTATGACAAGCAAGACAAAACAGAAGTTGCCTTTAAAACCCATTTAATCAGAGGGCTCTAAACTACTCCAGGGTCTAAAACGAAACAATTGTCCAGTTTGCCCCTCCTGTCAGCTTTGCTACTCTATCAGGTGTGGTCACCTATTTATACCACTTTACCTGGTAGTGCTGCTGGTATGGTCGCAAGGGATAACAGAACCTATTTTACCAGTTTTGCAAGCAAGCACAACAAAGAAATTATTTTAGTCTGTCTTCCTAGCTATACAGAGGATACCACTGATGGAATAAACACATGGAATGAGGAAAAACTTCAGAAATGTTGAAGATAAAATGCTAGAAGTTGAGTTCAGGTGCTGCAGAAATTAGGATCTAGGTCCACCATAAGCAAAAACATTGCAAAAGAAATCTGAGAGTAATAATAATTCCTCTGTAAAACTATTTTGCAGGGCTGAAATGAAATTGAAACATAATTAGGGTGAACACTGTTGTTCTAACTCCACAAAACCAG
>WEIT01024622.1:16857-106822 GCA_013389985.1 Dryoscopus gambensis | reverse complement strand
CCATTTTACTGTCATCTTAACTTCCAGCTCATTAGTGCCTATCACATAGAAGGCTTTTCTTACCCCTCTGAGACAAACACATCACATTTACCATATCTGCAATGCCTCTGCTTCTGGATTAAGTTTCAAAGCCAAGTACAAAAGTTATGTAACTTAAGCAAGGTAGACTGTCCAGAATTGAATTCTTCTNTGATAATTCATATCACCTTGATTCAACTATGGTCTCTCAACTTTGTGATCAAATCTGTTGCAGATTTTGTCTTAATGCAACAATCTTAAAGCTGCCATCTCTCCCTTCTCCATCCTGTATTTTCTCACACCAGCTCCCCATACTCCTCATTTTCTAAGACAATATTCTTCTTCAAGCATTATTTTTTACCCACCTCTATTAAGCTTTAGTTTATTAATTACATTTAACTCTTGCACAGTGTTCTTAACATATATTTTGCATGAAAGATTTGAGAAATTCCCTTAAATAAGTGGTAATTAGAGTTGTAAATTTACTGTTTAGAATGTGAGTAAACTAGAAGGTTGCTTCTGTAAACGCAGTGTCTCTATGGACTGCTAATGAAGGCTGACCTTCATTTAGCAGCCTTTTCCTTGGGCCAGAAAACTGATATCAGAACTTGTGGATGGATTAGGACCTCTGATGCTATTAAAATAAAGAACAGCTGCTGCCCTAACCACATTAGAATGGCTTTACTGCACTTTTTGATTACTATCAGATAGAAAAACAGGATCTTTGTTGACTTCAGAGTGACAGTTTGCTGGAGGGAGAAGGGCAAAACTGTGTTTGATTATTAGCAGATATTTGCTGGTAAGAACTACTTAGTGGAACAAACCAAAGACTTTTCTATAAATTACATAAAGGCAGCTTTTCCCTTTGGGAGCTGTAGCTCTTGCTTGTGTCAGCAGATACCAGAAGGGTTGACTTCTTCCTTTAATCTGCAGTGTGCCAGCATCAGTTTCAATTAGACCCAAGGAAGTTCCTGCAGAGTTCATGGCTGTGGTTTATTCCAAGTGTGAGCTGGTGTCTTATCATCTCAGCTTTTATTGCTTTACAAAAACATGCCATGCCTTAGATTGCCATAGAAGAAAAAAAAAAAAGAAAAAAACCCAAAACAGGAGTAATGCTGGTCAAGAATACCAAGTATCACCAGTTAAAATAAATCTTACCATCCCAGAAAACAATATATCCTGCTATCATCCAGGAAAAGAAAGGCTCAGTATTCTGCGTACACACAGTCAAACTCCAGTATTTAGAAGGAGGATAATCAGAAGGAAAAACCCCCACTACCGAAACTCTGTCAGCAAAACTCCCTGGCTGGACCTCCATTCCAGCTGACTCTGGTGGACTTCAGAGGAAAGCCACACCAGCCTCAGTGTTCCAGGCCAGATCCAACTTCCTCAAAGATCAAAAGGCATTTGAGTCCAGGAATTTAGTTCAACCTATTACAGGAGACAGACAACTGCCAAGTGGAATCTTAACCTAAATTTGTACAGTGTTTAGGGATATCTAAGTCAGACCTACCCACAGTTTATCCTACAGTGTCCATTGTGCTGGAGAAAGGAGTAATTAAGAGGATGATTTTTTACTGACTTACACACAAGATCCTGCAATTCCCAATGGCTCCCAGAGCTTGTTTTCTCATGCCATAACAGAAGGCCTTCATAAACCTTGGCAGGGATTTACTAACATCTTTGTTAAGAGGTTTCATTATTCAAAAGTCTGTATTTTAATAGAACTGATAAGAAAATCATATTCCTGTAAAAAAAAAAAAAAAAGGGGAAATACTTACTCTGAATGGTCCTTTCCCAGGAAAGATTTTCCACCCACCCTGGTTTGAGATAACACATTCCCTCTAGACTGCAAAGTAGAACACGGCCACAGAAAGCCAACACTAGAATTTTTCCATAGTTGCTCTTAAGGAAAAAAGTACGTTTCCAAATTTAAAAAGCAGACAGTAACTGCTGTCTTGTGCGTTCTGGAAAGAACATTAATCAGTTTATTTTTGTAATTTACAAACAACTAGTATAGTTAAATGCTTTGAAGCACTACTTCAGATTTCAGCTGCAAGGAATACAGGCCTACCTTTAACCCAGTTGGTCTTTTGCCAGGCACGTTCTCCCATCGAAACAGGGGCATTTGTGCTACCAAGAACGCTGTGCATGGATGGGAAAATAACCTCAACTACTGTAACAATTATTAGACAGCATCCACATGACAGACAGCAGCCTTTCAGACCCAGAAATACTTGTTACTAACTTTTTGGTTGGTTGAGGGGGTTTTTTGTTTAAAAAGAAAACAACAACACCAGCACCACCACAAAAACACCAAACCACATTTTCAAAGCAGGACTGAACATTGATTCAGTTGAGGAATATTCAGAGCCGGTAATTCCTGCATGCCAACAGCATAATCTCCAGAACAACCCAAGAGAAGATGGAAGGAATGCCTAAACTAGACTGACAACTCCTTACAGCTCCTTTGGAAATTCTGCAGATCACCTCAAAGGAAATTATCATCACACTCTATATACATACATAAATTCAAGTTGTCTTGTTAAGAGCTACAAGAGCAGCCTTAAATCATCTCCTCATAAATATGCATTGACATTCTGAATATGCAAAACACACCAATCAAAATTAACTCATTTTCTTCCTCTGAACCAGAATGAATACTCAACAGATCCCAAATGTCAGTGAAGGTGAACTTCCCTACTGCCCCTTCCCCGGTAAAACCTCAGCTCCTTACGGTTAAGTGGCTTGAGACCTATGGAGTTCCAGACACTAAAACGCTTTGTGGCTCCTACTGCCAGTCATGTTTAGAGAGTTCACGTGCTACAGTACATCCAACTTCATGACGTTACTTCTTTTCTTATCTGAGCTCCTCAGCAGAACTCACACCTGACCTGTGAGCAAAGCACAGGAGCAACAGCTACAGGCAGGAGCTGTGACACCACATCCCATTCCATGTGCCAACACAGAGCTGGATAACAAGGTCCAGCAGCTACACCATGGGGTAAAAGGGAGGGAAGTTTATGAATGACAAATACAGAATCACAGAATTTTTTGGGTTGGAAAAACTCTAGGAGACAATCTAGTTCCAACTCCTGCTATGAGCAGGTACACCTTCCACTAGACCCGGCTGCTCCAAGCTCCATCCAACCTGGCCTTGAACACTTCCATGGATGGGGCATTCACATCTTCTCTGGGCAACTTGGGCCACAGCCTCACCACCCTCACAGTCAAGAATTTCTCCTTAATATCTAATGTCAGCCTACCTTCCTTTGGTTTAAGGCCATTTTAAGGCCTTATCAAGCCTTTTCCAGTAGTAGAGAGAACTTGTATAATGAGACTGAAAAAGCCACTGGCTTACCACTCCAGCAGTCAGATGGAATATCAGATGCAGAGCATGGAAGGTCACAGGTGTTTTTGGACAAAACACTGTATTGCTCAGAGATGGTTTGTAGGACAAGTATTTGAATTAGCTACAGAAAAAAAAATAATACAATGAAAAAAGAACTTTAGACTGCATATTTCTTAAGCAAGAAAAGCCTCCTAAAGCCTTATTTAAGTACTTCCATGATCATACGAAAAAAGCAGTGCTTGGCTGTCTGCAAACCAGCACCCAGGGAAAAGTGCAAAATAGGATTCCCAGAGGGCAGCTCTGATTCATGAAGGACACTGCTCTTGCAGCCTCTGTTTGCAAGCTCTCTGTATTTCCATTTTATAGACATAGTATAGTAAAGAAACACTTCCATTTTCAAAGAATGCCAGGGAGTAACATTGATCCCATTTATAAAGTAGAACAAAGCAAAGTAGGTAGAGATTCCACAGCACAAGGCACAGTTTGCTTCAAGTGGCAGCTTCTGATAATGCTATCATATCAACCACTACCAACCTTAAAAGGTAGAAAAACTGAAAGTAAAACAAAGGAACAGCAAGAGTACCAGGAAGGCAGAGTGAAGCCCACATTCCTTTCCAGCCTTGGAGCCTGACTTCATCTTTGCTAGGGTGACCTTCCACTGGGTCCAGGCTTGAATACTAATATTAGACTAAAAAGAAGTGTGCCACCCTCTAAATATAATGATGACTCAACACCTAGAGGCTTCAGTGATGTAATATGAACAAAGAGATTCTGACTTCACAATCTAGATGCTTAAAACTCAAGTCAAAAAGAACAGATCTTCCCCTGCAGACACAAAGCCTGCCTAGGGCCTCCCAGAGCATCATCTTGAATTAGCCGGTAGGAAAAGGGAACCAAGGAAACATTTCCCACATGGCAGCAGACACACTGGCTCCACTTTGTTTAAAAGGAGCACTGAACAGACACATTGCAATTATCTGCTTCAGTCAAAGCATCAGCAGAAAGTTTCAGTTCCAGAATTAACATATAAAAGTTAAAGACAACACAGTAGACCAGTGAGGAGTCCAGTGTCTTTCACTGAACCTTAAAAATAAAAATAGCAGCATGAAAATGTACTTCGTTGAGAAATCTGAATGCAAGTACAAAGGGAAAAAAAGCCTTTACAAGTAAGGCTACAAAGATGTCTTAAATCATCACTCTTAGACAAATATTTCAGCACCCACCTGAGGTAGACTTAAATATTTTTCAGAGTCCAAGTACAATAATACACCTTAAAAAAAAGTCAAAGGAAGTCTAACAGAGGCTTCTGCAGTAAGAGCAAGCAATCATCCAGTATATGTAAATAAAGTTGTAATGTGAAAGAATCTGTCATGAAAACAGTAGTTGTTTTCATAGTAAAGTCCTTCTATTAAAATAGGATTATCTTTTCCATTGGCTTGTTAGTCTGACTTTTCTCCTTCCTGCTCCACCCCACCTCCATTAAGCTAACAGTTCAAAAATGCATTTTTAATCACCTTCAATCCCCAATCTTGCATTCCCACACTGGCCCTCTGCATCAGAAGAATTAGGATACACTTCAACAGATGTTCAGAGAATCACAGACTGCTGGAGGTTAGAAACGTCCTCTGGAGACCATCTTTTTCAAGCAGGGCCACCTAGTGGTCAGTGACCCAAGACCAAGTCCAGACAGCTTTGGAATATCTCCATGGAGAGCAAGAGACTGCACCACACCCCTGGGCACCCTGTGGTATCACTGCCACATTAAAAAAGATGTTCAGAGGGAACCTCCTGTGTTTCAACTGATGTCCGTGGCCTCTGCTCCTGCCACTTGGCACCACTGAGAAGAGCCTGGATCAGCCTTCTTTGCCCCCTGTCTTCAGGTGTCCACACACACTGCTCAGATCCACGTGAGCCTTCTCCAGCTCAACAGGCACAGCTCCATTGGCCTTTCTTCAGAGCGGAGAGGCTCCCATCCCTTCATCTCCGTGGCTTCCCTCCAGTATGTCTATGTCTTCCTCATGCTGGAAATTCCAGAACTGGACACATTTGATCAGTATTTTCTCATGCAGAAATAATAACAGTATTTCCTATTGGTTTAAATTACATTGGCAAGAAAAAGCACCTGGTGCTTTTTCTACCAATGTAGAAACTACCACTTTGCCTGGGCAGCTTCACCGTAACTAAAATGCTCAGAAACTGATGAATCATTCTTTATCTGAAATAAAAGCATCAAGTTTAATCGGTGCTCCTTCCAATTTGAGCCAAAAGACTGGGAAAAAAAGGAGCACGCAGCTTCTGAAAAGCTTGAGGAAACACATCCTTCCCTCATGAAAACGTATTCTAATAATGACAGCTTTGTGTAAGCACCTCCTGAGGCACTACAGCATCTGAAGAAACCATCCTAAGAGACAAAGATGCTTCACTTTGACAGTGTATTTACCAGTCCCAGCCTGAAGGGAGTTTGAGTCACAGAACAGAAAGGTTGTTTTTACAAAACAGCGATACATGCATAACAAAAGCACAACAAAAGGGTTACTAGACAAAGTTTAAGGGCTATGGTTAGCAATTAACCGCTGAAACATTTGCATACCCACCCCCAGGAGTTATCAGAGTCATGCCCTTTGGATTACTAACACAGCTGCTTTATCAGGAAAGCTAAAAGGAGCAGTACCTCCCATTCAGTCACTCTACCAGCCAAAAATAAGTCTCAATTTTGCTATATCTTGCTCACACATAAACAGTCCCATCAGTTTTTCCAAGAGATGTGACAAAACCCAGGGTTAAGGAACAATTTTATTTTTAGCTTCTTTACAATAAGACTTCCATGACCCAACCAAGTCAGTGCTGTACACTCCAAAACACCAAATTAATCTGCCCCTACCACTAACAGCTTTATGCCAAAACAAATGATCAGAACACAGGACAGTGACAGGGACACAACTGAATATGATCCCAGTTTTGCAACAAATTATCCCACTGGATAATCTTCTCCACACCTTTGCTCAGTTTCAGGAACTAAAAAGCTCTGTATTTTCTAGCACACTGTACAGAATACAGATACAATTTCATTTTCCAGAGGAAGGTGCAGGCTGTCCATGATGGGAGTGGAGATAAGCAAAGCCATCTCCCTTCCACTCTGCAGAAATCCTTAAATGCCCACATTATCAGCCCAGTTATCCGGGGCATTGTCCTGATCCAAGCACACATTTCTTTCCAAGAACACAGCCTGAAAGGTAGGGAAACAGTTTTTGACCAGATGCTCTGCTACTGAAGCAACATCAGCTAGAGGTAGCATTATCCCATATTCCCCCTTTCTTCAGTGTTTAAGGGCAGTCAGTCCTGAGCAGCTTCCTTGAAGCCTGGCGGCAAACTCATCCTCAGATCCCGGAGTCCACAACTCTTCAGGTTCAGGATGGTGAGACCTCAGGGTACCAGTCAGGAGAAGACCCAAGCCTGTGTCTTTCCCTGCAAAGGACACGGGCTTCAGCTGCCAGAATTCCTCACCTTCATAAAATGAACGTCCGAACTCAGGCTCCCTCCAGGTGCCATTATTGCTTTTGACAGGAGACAGAATCCCTTCTAAGAGGGATTGTAGACATACAATGCTGGTGAAAGGGTATTTCTGACAGGACTCAGAACAAACCCAATCAGCTTATCCCCAGCACAGGTGTACATGCTGCCAGTAGCTGCTGCAAGTCCACACTCAAGCACAATCTGGAATTTACCCTGTATCTGATACAAAGGAGTTAAATGCCTTCAAATTAAAACCTGTCTTCAGTCAGTGTATTGCTTAGATACCTGTGTGTTGCAAGTTTGAACTGGACATTTCAGCCCCTTAGACACTTCAGATAATGTAACTTTAAAACTGATAGTGTAAATTCTTTACATTAATGTTGTTCCATGCTAAAGCCACTCAGAACTTTCCACACCAAATCAAACCAGACATTTACAATGACAGGTTTCTCTGGCTTCCTTTACTAGCTAACTTGTAACTTCCAATCATACCTTCACTTTCCTCCTAAAAGTGCACGTCAGGAGTAAAAGTCAAAGATACATTACAAAAAGCTTTACTTTCTGTAGAATGAATAACACAATTAAACAATTGCAGATATAACCATTACTGTAGTACACTCTTTTTAGAAGTTTATTGTATCATTATATATACTTTGGATCAATATATAATTAAAGATACTATTGTTAGCAGCGTTTATGAATAGTGATCTTGTGAGATTTTAAAATTTAGCTTAGCAACTTGACAATATTTTATTTTGAATTCATGTGTGCTCTTATCTTGCAGCAACAGTTATTAATAGAAAGGATTATGGGTATTAATCAACTGGGAACACAAGTACATGTTCTACAGGAATAATAAAAACCATAATCAACTCCCCAGGTTCTTGGATTTAATGAGAAATCTGAAGGTAATCCCATCTCGTTAAATACAGACTTACAGGAGTAACCACTTACCTGCAAACAGAGCTGTGCAACCCACAGCACGGACAGGGCATTTACAGACCTGCCCGCGGCACAGAATATCCACCTCCACAACACAGCTGCTATTCTTAAGACACATCCTTAAGTCCTGCAAGTCTTTGGGGATTGCTATCCCACATACTTACATAATCACCCATTCCATTTTCTAACTAAGCCATCAGCTAAATACCAGAATTCAGCTCTCAAAAGGGAAAGCTCAGGAGCAAGTGGGGATAGAATCTCTGCAGGGTGAAGAGAGAGATTCTCTACTTCTAGGTGGGCTTCTGTTTTCTCAGTAAGAAGGAATAGTAGACTAAGAAACAGGAACTGAATGCTTCCTGAAAAAGTTGATTTTTTAAAAATTATTATTATTAAGACCATGTTGTTCTCAACATTCTGTTTTAGATTAATTGCAGAGTTCAAAATATTTTCATGAAGTTTCTCATGTCTTTTTTGAATGGAGAATCTCAAGTGAATGACAGTGAGAACACAGTATTACAGATAACTTAAAACACTTCAGACCTTATCTCTCTTCTCTACAAGTACGTGAAAGGAGGTTGGAGTGAGGCAGGTGATGGTCTCTTTTCCAGATTAGCAATCAATAAGACATGAGGAAATGGTCTCAAGGCATGCCAGGGGAGGTTTAGCTTGGATAGTAGGAAAAATTAATCCACTAAAAGGGTTGTCAAGCATTGAAACAGGCTGCCCAGGGAAGGGGTTGAGTCACCAGCCCTGGAGGGGTTGAAAAGATGTGTACGTGTGACACTTGGGGACACAGTCTGGTGGTGGGCTTGGCAGTGCCGGGTTAATGGTTGGACTCAATCTTAAAGGTCTTTGCCAATCTAAGGATTCTCTAATTCTATGAGAAAATAAAGGCAGCCTCCCATCTCAGTGGTTTGTGATCAGCAAGCAGGAGCAGCCATCACATGCTTGACTTTGACATCCCTACCACCCCTGCAGCCAAGGTTGCCACGAACACATAAACCTGCATTTCAGTATTCTGCAAATCTCAACAAAAGAAAAACATTTTTTGTTGACCTCAGCTTTTACACTCTTGAAATAAATGTCACAGCAGAATGTTGTTATCACCTTAGAAAGAAGTCGTATTTGTGATCAAGTTTCTTTGCATGAGACAAACTGTTTCACTGACTGCAATAAACAGATATAAAGCACTCGTTTCTCTTACAGGGAAAACACGGAAACAGACACTGTACCTTACTGTCCTCATCCTCAAACACAGACTGGTGAACATTACAGGCGAAGAGAGAATTCGGGAGATCGTTGAAATCAATTATTTCATGAAAATCTTCCTCTGCAAAACATCTCTTTAAGCCGTTGTCTCCATTGATAGAGTAGAGCAGGAACTGCCCTCCATCCTCCGGGATGCAGCCATAGTGGCCAAGGCCTCGCATTCCAAAGAAGTAGGAATCTCCCCTCATCCCTGACAGCATGGAGAAGATAACATAACAAAGTTACACTATGTATTTAAACATTCCACATCCACAGCTTAACCCAGAGATTCTTAAGTCTGGGGGCTTGGTTTGTGGAAAGTAAATTCACACTATTTCAAGGCAAGAACTGGCCTCTGACACTGGGCACTAAGACCAGTCTCACCAAGGTTCAAACAGGGACTTGGCTTTAACTTCATTTATTAGCACAGGAAAGGCCTAAACATGTCAGTACAAGCTTATGAACACAAGCAGAAGAGACATTACTTAAGGGCTCCTTGTCCTGTGAGAAAACACGGTGCTGTATTTGGGTTTAAGACAACCATGTTTGTTACTGGGAAGGCTGCTGGTGCTTCTGAGTCTACAGCCAGCTCAGGAAGCACAATGCACTGGGGAAGAAGAACTTTGAAAATAGCTCTGAAATTTAAACCAGGCATCAAAAAAAAAAAAAAAACAACACCAAAAACCCAAACCCAAACCAAAAGACCCTTTTGGAAAGCAGCAAGAACACGGCATCATCAAAAACCAGTACAACCAAGACACACCTCTGCTACCAAGAACAGCCAATTTCTTCTACAGTTTAAGTAGAGAACTTACACTTTTCTATGCCCATTAGCAATTTCTTTGCATCTTAATCACACTAGGAAGCAAATAAAGTTAAGGGAAGAATGGACTCAATTGACTTTCAGCAATTTTAAGAAAGTCCTGCTGATTTTGGAGCCTTTATCCCAAATGCATCAGTTTAGAAAGGTAATTTTAAGGCACACAGAATGATGGGCACACACAATGAGCCCATATGTTAAATGATATCACTGCTGTTATTATGAGAGTAAGCTTCATGCCAGCCAAGGGGAGTAAGTCAAGGTCCAGTTAATGATCAGTGTGTTAATTAGTATAAAATCAGGTATTTAGCAGTCCTTAGTAGACATCATCCTGTCGCTTCTACAGAAAGTAAGTTAACTAGAAGTTTATTGGATAATAATCTCTTCCCTTTTGTATCTTTCAATAACGATATGCAATCATTAGCTGCTTTTCCTCCTCATGACACAAGCAGTTAGAGAGTTACATAAACTCAGCGTGCTCATCTGTTCTGCTCTGCCCTTGCTCTCTTGCATACTTGCTATTCTCTATAAATAGCTGTAAATATTAGCTCAAACACACTATATAGGACTGCTGTCCAAAATTAAACCATATGGGCTTATTACACTTAATCTCCGTAAAGCTAAATTATGGAGCTAATTTGCCATGGCTGTGCCTTTCATATAACCTCTGCTCTGAAATGAGATTTGGCTGACGACAGAGCACATCATTCCATAACATAAGGTTATGGAAATATCAGTAACTGTTATTGCTGGTGTCTCAGGGCTAATGACAGAAGTTCTCAAGAACAAAAGCTGAAGCCATGCTCAGAAGTACTGTGTTAACCTGAGGACAGGTTTTCAGGCTATCAAATACACACTTTCCTTTCACCAGCTCCGTCCAATATTAGCACAACTACCTCCAATTAATTTCAGTTTAGAAATTAAATTCTAATTGGAAAGAAGAAGCCTGAACAAATGGCAGAGGAGATGGCTACAAGTTCAGCAGTACACGTTAGTGTAGGAGAGTTCACCATCACAGTGACATTGCCTCGGTATTTGAACCTACTCACTTAAGCTTTGTATTACTGTACATTTCATGGTAAATACAGCCGGGGAAATACTATAAAGAACTCCTCACAGCATCCAGAAACTTCACATCAGAATGTATTATTTTCTCTAGCAAAAAGCATTAATAAATCATCTCCTCCAAGAACAATCATCTCTAAGCATGTTTGTCATCAGGTCTAGCCTGTGTCATCAGCTTTATGAAAATGAACCTCAAGCCCAGTGTGTTGCAAAACACAATTTACATCGCAGAGCAGGCTTGTGCCAGTCTGTGGGAAGAATTTCATTCACAAGAGGCAAAAAACTTGCAGCCAGGGAAGACTCTGACCATCTGATAGTCACAGAAGCTGACACACTAAAGCTGTAGGAATTTGGATTATGAATGTTAAAGCTAACAAGTTTCATACCTCCTTTCCCAAGGCATAACAAAGCTATTAGTGTGTGCAGAGAAGCAAAGAATCTCAATCTACTGACCCAAGTCAGAAAAGTCTTTAGGCTTCCTCACTAAACAGTTGTTTATTTTTCTCCCCTGCGAGAGCCATATTATAATAAAGTACTACATGGGAAAGCTTTTAAGTTAGGAATTCAGCAAAACCACATGGCAAACAACAAAACAGAACAGGATTTTAAGTTACAACCACAAAGCTCAGGTTTTTAACCAATAACAAAATTAACATACTCTGCAGCAGCCAGGATGAGAAATTAATAAATATTTACATCATGTGGCAGCAGTTTTGCTCTGCTAGAGCTCTTGGACAGGAAAAGCTTGTTTCTTTTTTTTTTCCAGCCAATTATTGAGACATATTTACCCAGCGGGACTTGGGTATTGGCCAAGTCTTTTTAAGAAAGTCATTGTCTCACAGGCCTTTTGACCAGCTCTTTTTCCAGACTTGCAGGTAGGTGTCTGTGCCTGCACAGGCCTCTTCTACTCTCAAGATACACCCAGATTTCTGATCAGTGTTCCCTCCACTAGCAAGTCAACTTATGACACCCTGATTCTTAAATCCTCTGCCCAACTTATGATGGGACAGTTAAGAACACCTGTATGGAATAACTGTTGTTTCACAGTTTCCTTTGCTGTGGACTGCACCACATAAAGCACAGCACCACAGTTAAAACAGAAACCTCATTAATAAAATACATACATGTTCCCCAGGAGAAATAAACTGCTTATGAGCCTGAGCTCAACGATAATCAGAGGGGACAAACATACTTGAATCAACAACATTTGTTAGCAGACTTCAATCAAAAGTTATCCTCAGGCATAAGATGGAAATCTTACATTTTTCCGTACTATGAATAATGTTACACATACAAAAATTTACATATATTTGTATAGATATGTTAAAAAATCATAACTATGTATCCTTTATTATGTCTGTCACACCTTAAGGCTCAGGTATCATGTTGTTGGTAGTGGTTTGTGGCTTCTTTGAAATTACTTAGCCACTTCAGGCAGCCCTCTGATAAAAAAAATATTCTCTTTCCAATTATTCAACTAATTTAGAACAAAAGAATTTACATTTCAAATTTCTTAAAACAATTAAGTGTAAGTTATGTATCATCCATAAACTGGATTTCCATATGAAATAATCCAAATTAAAAGTAATCTTTTATGTAATTATAATACAATCACTGGATCCCATTCCCATTTATGTTAAAGCGCCTTTCCACAGCTTCTGACAAAATAAGTTAACTTCATCCCCTTAGGATCCTTTTTATATTATAAAAAAACCAACAAAAAAAACCCCAAATAAAACAAAGAAACCCCACATAGCAGTAAACTGTACTTATCTTCCTTTTAAAGTGCAATGAGTTCAAATTTAGTTATGCATTTGCCTCTCCCCTCCCAAATCAGGAAATTTTTCAAATATTTGAGATACCAGAAGTTGCCATACAGAATTTCTAAAGAAGTGTCAATGCCATTAAAAAAATAAAAAAAATACAGTAATACAGGCATCACCCAGCACCAATATTGATGCTAAATTATCCAAAATCCTAACTGGGAACATGACAGCAAACTGTCAGGATTGTTCCCTTGAAAAGTCTGAGACACTGAGGCAGATTCAAATCTGAGCCCAACAACTTCATGTAACCTCCAGCTAATGCTGAGCACCTGCCACATCCATTTATTCCTTTTATTTAAAGTTCACCCAAATGTTATCTATGTTATTTCTGAATTTGGTATAAGGTTTGGACCCTCAACTTTAATGAGAGCCCCAAGATGCTGCACTTTTAACCCTTGGAGAACCACAGCAGCCACTTCCCTCCCAGACCCTGCACATCACTTCACTCTGATGTGAGTTACTTTAAATTTCTCCTCCCATGGTCCAGGTGTGCAAAGGTTTCTGGTTTGGGATAGCTGCAAACACAAGGCAAACACCCTTCCCACTGGAACACATCAGGTCGTGTTCAGCACTGGAGATGCTGTGACCAAAAGCTCTGTAGAGATTCCAAGTGGGAGCTCTGCGTTCATTCTGTTACCTCACTATTTTTAGACATAGTACACCTCTAATTAAAATTAACAGAGGCCAGCAGAAAATTATATTCACTGGAAAACAGCAGTAGATCACTGAAATTTCTCTTTGAAAAATTACACTTATTTAGCGTATAACTGAAAGGGCAAAGATGTACATCTTCTCAGGAAGTCAGATCCCTGCAGAGCCAAAACCTTCAGCAGAAATTTTGCTGAATGAAGACAGTTTCAGTATATGAAGTGTCTGAATGGACCAATGCCTTCTATATTACTGAACATTTATAGATTTATCCACTGTTTTTATGGAAACTAATAAGGCATTTACTTGGTGAGCATTTTCCTGTCTTTTGAGTTTTTAGAAAGAATCCCTGAGGGACATCAAGAAACAGGCACATATCTCTTGAAATCACTAGGAAACTTTATTTTTTTTATTAAACACTGCTTGCCATGACAAACAACATGACTAAAAATAGACTAAAGCAAACAAAACGTTACAAATAGAAGCTTTAAATATAATCACTATAAACTGGAAGTATTATTGAGTCCTGAGTGCAAACCTGGAAACTATAATCTGCAGGAATTAAGAAAATTTGGATTAAAAAAAACAAAGCGAGAAAAGTTGCAGTTGCTCTTCTAGAAGGGTTCGGAAAAAGCATAGGGATTCCATCTTGGCTCCTACTGAAAAAAACAGCACGAAAAAGCAATTTTTACCATAATTCAAAGGCAGGGGAGAGGCAGGAGAGGGGAAATCAAACTCAGTGAATAAGATTTTACTGAAAGAATAATTTTTTACTTGAAATATTCACTGACTTTACAGTAGCAGAGCCACCAATCTCAGTGGTGTCAGGCTAGGGCTGCATCTCCTGCTGAAGCCAACCAGCCCCACACTGAAGGCTCTGTCAGAAGGCACAAGTGTAACAGGGAAGGTCTCAGAGTAACTTACTGGAATTTCATTCCACTCTGCACAATGAACACTGGAGATGAGCATTATTTTTCATGGTGTTAATTCTTCACTGTGGAAAGCTCCTTTGGACTTAAATAGAGGCTTTTCACTTAATTAGAAAGAGCAGAACTGGACCTCACATGACAGGATTAATGAACCTTTGCAGCCTCAAAAGCAACATGGACTATAGTGACCCCCTCCCACAGCCTTCAGCCCTGATCTCCCACCTGGGCAAATTCCCCTTACAGGAATCGAAATTACCAGTACAAAGAAGTCCACTCACATCTGAGCTCCAGTTTGATTAGCACCACACAAAAATAGTGCCAATCTCCACTTTTCTTCTTACAAAAGTGGCAGATACAAGGAAGAGGATTTTAATTTTTTTTTCTAAAGGCTAACTGGTGCAAATCCCAAATGTTCTAATCCTTTCCATTGACATTCTAGCCGCATTAAATTTAGCTGAGACTTTGGAACTATTTTTGGAAGCTTTTAACATCCAAAGGGACTATTCAGTTTTATTCCTCTACAGCAGGACTGGTCAGCTCAAGCAGTCTGAAACATGCACATCACACTGAAGGTTCAGCTGTGCCTCCCACGCCAGGGATGTATCCTGAGACCACCAAGGGACTCGTCTGGCATTGCCTTGCTGAGCATCTGCATCTCCAGGCCTGGAGAAAACAATCAAGGAGGCACTGGTGAACCCAACCAAGCCAAAATTCCAGTCCCACTGCACAACAGAAAGGTGATACTTTGGAGCAGCCAGTGCCAGGTGAGACGATTCCCTGTGCTGTTCTTAAGGTCAAGAAGCTGAGCTTTGATCAATTGGGCACTGTGGTTACCATGGCAACATTAAGGTATTCAAAGAAGGAAAAAAAAACCCTCCCCAAACACAAAGAAACCAGAACAAGCCTCCTGATTACCTTCACTTGGCCTCTATGCTAATCTATTTAAAGCAAGCCCGTTTTATAAGGGGCACACAGCATTAGAGCATCACTGGCCTTCAGCCAGAGCTGTCACCTCACACAGGGGTCAGTGGAACACTCGTTTAGCAGCCCTCCAGCTTGTAACCTGAAATTCAGGACTGTGCCCCAAATCCTACCCAGAACTACCTGCAATAGGAGCCATTCACAGGGCTTAACTCCCAGAACATACTTGGGACACAACGATGACTTGGAAAAAAATTTGAAAGTTTCCTCCTCTAAAAGGATTTCCTGTTGGCACAATCAAGTAATTTATAAATAAAATTTTAAAAATTAAGGACACTGATGCAATGATGAACATTTTCAACACAACAAATGACAAACCAAGCTACTGAATCTGAACATAAACTACAATACTTGGAAGAGGACAGACAAACTAGATAACACAGCTGACAACTTCTGGGAGTTTACAGAGAATAAGGCAGATCCCGCTGTAAAAGGTACCAATGACTAGTGAACAGAGATGATCATCTACAGAAAATCTTCTTCTGTCCTTGTTTACTGAGATGTGTTTGCAGTTTTCTGGATTGTTTTATATTCTCACAGTATTCAGACTTGCATCTGTTCAGGGATGATGTGCAACCATATCATTTAGTTTCACTGCAAGAATAAATGCAGCAGTTTCATTACGCTAATCGTGTATTTTCATAGAGAAGGAGTTTTCCTTTTCTACAGAGCATGTTCTAACTACCTAAACAAAGACCAAACCATTTCCAAGGGCAAAAAGTCTTGAAAGCCTAAGACAGAAGCTGGTGTAAAGTATAACCCCTGATTAACCTGCAATTCCCGTTTATATGATTTCTTTCAGCTGTATAAACTTATCATACATTTGATTTAAGGAAGCTTCATTAAACTCCAAATTAAAGTAGTAAAGCACCAAAATATTTTAAGGAGGTACAAAAGAATCTAGGAGAGGTGAGGAAAAGAACCCAAACCAGCAAGTTTGGAGAGCTACCTGTTATATAAGCATCAAATGATATTGGCTTGGGATCACTGAATCACAGAACGGTTTGGGTTGGAAGAGATGTTAAAGACCATCTCGTTCCAACCCTCTGCCATGGGCAGGAACACCTTCCACTATCCCAGGTTTCTCCAAGCCCCATCCATGCTGGTTTTGAATACTTCCAGGACTAGGGCAGCCACAGCTTCTCTGGGCAACCTGTGCCAGTGCCTCACCAGCCTCACAGTAAAGAACTTATTCATAATATTTCATCTAAACCAACCTTCCTTCACTTTAAAGCCATTCCCCCTCGGATACCGCAGCCAAGTTTAAAGCAGCCCGAGAAGAGCCTCTCTCTCTGGGCTCCCGGCGCAGCCCAGCCCGGAGCTGCCCGAGCGCCCGGTCCGAGTCCGCATCGCTGCGCCCCCGACCTGCTCCCAGCACTCTCGGCACGGCCGCAAGCCCCCTTCCCACGCCCCCATCCCCTCCTCACGAGCTCCTCCGCATCCCACCGGGGCAAATACCGGCACCGACCCCTCCCGAGGGGCGACCGCGGGCTCCCGAGAACTGCGGGTGGAAGGCGCCCCGAGGGCAGCACGGCGCCGGGGCAGGACCGCGGAGCGGTTGCATAATCCAGGTCTGCAGCCTCGGCGAGGAAGAAGCCCCTCGGGAGGCGGCCGTACCCTTACCTGCGGCTCGCTCACCCTTCCCTCGCCCGCCCGGAATCCGCCGCGCTCCGCACCCAACGCTCCCTCAGAGCGCCCCGCGCCCGCCCGCGCCGCGCCCGGCAAGGTGGAGGACGGGGCGGCCCAATCAGCAACGCCTCCGCCTAAACGGGCAGGAGCAGCTGCCAATGAGAACGCGAGAAGCGAGTTGGTCCCGCCTCCCAGCCCCCTGGCCGCGCCCCCAGCTCCCACAGCGACGCGCCGGGAATCGGTGACCGGCGGGGGCCGTGAGGGGACAGGTGAGAGGGGGCGGGGGATGTACGCGGACAGCTGAGTGGGGACAGGTGAGCCGGGCAGGGGGTGTGTGGGGACAAGGGATGAGCGAAGATAAGTGGCAGGTGAGCGGCGACAGGGGACAGGTGAGTGGCACAGGGCAGTAAGGGGACACAGGTGAGCTGGGGGAGGAGCTCATGAGACCCCGGCACACAGGCAGCGGTAGGAACCAGGCAGTGTTTTCTGTTCTGGTAGCAAAGCTGCTCTCCCTCAAGGTGTCGGTGCCCCCGCCCTGAGGGTGAGGTGGGATTGGGTGACGTCAGGTGGGATGGAGTAGGGAGATTGCGGGGTAGGTTAGGGTAAGGTAAGGGGGAATAGAGGTGGGATAGGAGGGACCAGGTAGGGACATACAGGATGGGATGGAATGGGAGTGAGGAAAAGTGGGATGGGATGGAATTTGAACATGAAGGGGTGGGATGGATGGGGTGGGGTAGGGTAGAGTAGGGGGAGGTGGGATGGGATGGGAGTGAGAAGGGGTGGTAGGATGGGATAAGGTAGGGGAGAGTTGGGGCGGGATGCAGGCAGAGTAGGATGCATGCCCAAACAGTGCCAGGGCACCTCGCCATGGTTTTAGTGACATCCCCTCAGCCCCCTCCTGTAGTGACGTTGTAGGGGTCCTAATTACTCTGGAGGATGGAGCTCCCAAGACCATTCCCACCTCTAACCATCAACACCCAAACTGTCCCTTGGAGCGAGCTCCATCTGGGATGGATCCAGTTCTTCAGGCTAACAGGTGAATCAGGGTATCTCCCCACTACGGAGGAGGCCAGAAGGGACATTTTTAGGGCTCTAAAGGAACATCACATTTACAATGGAAAAAGGCTGATGCTGGTCATGATTTTAAAAAGAAGAGAAAGCCCTCAGATGCCCCCAGGGCATGTTTTATTAAAGGAAGGGCTATTTTCTCTCTTCCAGCTGCACATCCGAGGCTGCTAAACGTTAGAGGCTAACACTGATTTTCTGTGGTCTCTTCGCTTTGGAATGTAATACAAAGAGATTTAATCAATAGGGTGATATAGAAACGTAAATAGGTTTCTGTAAAGATGGCTTTAAAAATCTATAGAATGTAATGAAGAACTAGAAGACTCCCATGTAATTATTAAATACCCTATAAAAATCTATGTAAGGAATAATTCTCCATTAGTTAAAAATGTATAAAAAGATGTGTGCCATTTATAGCAGCACTTTCCAATAATAGCAGAAAATAAATGGTGTGAAGAATGAAATCAATAGCACATCCCACCTCATCCCTGCAGACAGCAGAGAGCAACGCACTGGTGATTGTTGTACTTGCAACAGAAGAGTTTCTTCGTGGTCCCTTAACTAAGGACTGACTTATGCCTTGATGTGTATTTGGTTTAGACTTCTTTCAGGGTTTCTGCTTTGGTTCTGCTTTTATTTTTAAATGTATAATAGGTAACATATAATAATAATTATTATTTTCGCTGGTTTGCCCTTGTGCCTAAAATATCAGTCCCTGACCATGATCTTACTGCTTTAGGCATTATGCAGGAAAGAAAGCAAGCTATGGAACCAAAGATGTCACCATATAAACTACTCAGCTTTTAAATCAAATTATCTGCTTGTTGGTTTTTGTTTTGGGAATTAAACCTGGTAGGATATTTTCCTTTGTCTCCATTTATGTGTGTTCCCTTTGCATGATGTGTTATTTTAATATTCTGAGTGGGAAGAGCATCCACAGGGCTTTTTCTGTCCTGCATTTTATGTTATACAATTTCCTTGTGTCTTCTTATCTCCATCCTCTTAACTGTGCCTTGTGTCTCAATTTTTATTAATTTTCATATTGGGAAGAATATTTTCACTGTGACGAAGTTGCCCTAGCATATGTTTTCCTTGTGGTAAAATAGGAATCTCTACAGTTTTAAAAGCAAGCTAACCCGTGCTTAAGAAAAATCAGGAAAGCCAAGGTCAGCACTTTGGGTTTATATGCATCCAGGCACTATTGCTAAGATGAAGGGGAAAAAAACCCTAAATTCCACTGTTTGCAGTAAAACGTCCTTCAAAGTAGATAACTATAAGAATGGCAACAATTGCAGGATTTTAACATCCCCTGTTATAAGCATTAAAGATTTCTATTAGGAAAGGTCACAAAATAATGTATTATTTAGACTTGGAAAAATGGTGTTGCCAAAATAACAGGATAAGAGCAATTGAGAGAAGGTCCTTTGTGGAGTCCCACCCTTTACCCAGAGCTGCTCAGGCCATGCACCCTGTGCCTCCTAAAGGCTGTAGCCATCTTCCCACAACCCAAGGAGTTGTAGAGTGCCCATACCTGGAGGAAGCTGTAATTCTGGAAAGGATACCAAAGGAGGTGATAAAACAGCTGCTACTTGCAGGATCCACAAGCAGTGCTGTGAGCTCATCCCACAGAACTGAGTGGGAGTTTGTTACTGATATCCCAGAGCAAGGCTTAGCCCGTCTCCTCCAAATCCTGAGCTGCTCATTATCTTCAGTCTGCACCTGCTTCCCATCTCCAGATTTAATCTGTAAGCAAAAGTGGCCTTTCAAGTGTGCTGAAGCAGCCACAGGGAATTTCAACACAACTGAAGCACTGTAACAAAACGATTTTGGCCCCCCCCGCCATGTTACCCTGATTTCTGATCACCAAAGTACAAACCCAGGCTAAGTCCTGCAGCCTTTGCAGATGTTTTGGTGACAAATTTTCCTTTTTTCAGAAGAAACAAATAAGTGATGCCTGAAAATCTGTAGATGCTGAAGAAGTCAATACTTCATCTTTTACAGTTCTGCTCACTGGGAAAATCCCAAATTCTTTGGCCAGATATGGATTATGTTTTTTTGCAAATGGCTGAGTCTCGAGATTAGAGTGGATAAAGCAAGTAAAATTAATGTTGACTCTCTTAGCATTATAATCTTGATTGTTTCTGTTACTTTTTAGAATATAAAAAACACAGTTGGATCCATCTAGCTTTGTCTTTTGTCTCCAGCAGCCAAGACTGGATGCTTAGTAAATCAATGTAAAAATAGGCTCTGTATTTTCCCTTTTACCTCATAATTTTTCAGCAGCTAGGGAAGCAGAGATTTCTGGAGCTCATGGTTGAATCCAAGTTACTCCACTTAGCAGCTACCAGTGGTCCTGTTCTCTGGGAGTTTTTCTTATCTCTCTTTGAGCTCATTTGTGGTTTTGCTTTCCACAATGTGCTGTGACAGGATAGTTCTTCACTGTGTAAAAATAATTTCAAGTCTTATCCCTGTTTAAGTGTTCCTTTGTTATAGAGGCAGTAAATGTATTGTTCATACCTTCTTGCCGTCTTCTAGGACAAGGGGGAATGACCTTAAACTGAGAGAGGGCAGGTTTAGATTAGATGTTAGGAAGAAATTCTTCCCAATGGCACAGGTTGCCCAGAGAAGCTGGGGATACTCCATCCCTGGAAGTGTTCAAGGCCTGGCTGGAGCAACCTGGGATAGTGGAAGGTGTCCCTGCCCACGGCAGGGCTTGGAACAAGATGATCTTTTAGGTTCCTTCCAACCCGAACTATTCCGTGATTATTTCCTAGCCTTTAACTGGATTTCCCTCCAGCTATCCCACTTTCAATTTCATGTAGTTTTCTCTGTTTTCAGTGGGAGACTTTACCACCATCCTCTCTAGCCTTTCTAATTTTACAAGAAAACACTACTTTGAAACTTTGATTCTGTTAAAATGACTACTGAATTTTGCTGGGTCTGGAATAGACAAGAGCTGTCTGGCCAAGGGGCTTTGAATAACGCTGAGCATTTGGGCTAACAAGTCCCATGAGTCTGGGGGTCCCCCTCATCATCTAAGGGAGAGCTACTGGTTCTTAACATTCAGTTCCCCTTTTTGACCACTTCCTAGCCCCACACTGACATTTCCAGAGGGCCTTCCGCTTCAAACTCCAGATCTCCTGCAGTGCTGGAACCAGTGTCTCTGTGTGTGTGGCTGGGGTTATTTTTTCCCCTGTGCGTTGCTTTGCACTTATCACTGCTGAACTTCCTCTGCCAGTTTATCACCCAGTCACTCAGGGCAGTGAGACAACCTTGCCTTGACACCTCTCCAGTGTCTGTGTGTGCACAGCAACTGCAGAGCAGCTTAGCTGCAACATATTACAGAGAAAAGCAAAAACGTGCAGAGCAAGCTCTGTCTCTTTTTGCTTTTTATCAACAGAGTATTTTATATAGATCTGGGTCCAGGAATAATAATTGCACAAATGAAAAGTTCCTGCAGGAAAGGAGACCATCCTTCATCTTCTGTAAAATTTCAGTGCCTGTGGTGCCCTTGCACACATTACTACACGAGCAGGTTGATCATGGAGCAGAGCTGTTTCCTTTGGGGGCTTGGAGATGCAGGGAAGCACATACTCCAGCTGGGATGTCTGTTCTCTCCAAATCTGTTATGTGGGGGTCAGGCAAGTGTGGAGAAGAACCTAGAGAGGGCTTCCAGCATCTACAAGGACTACAAGAGAGCTGGAGAGGGACTTTTATCAAGGGCATAGAGTGCTAGAACAAGGAAAAAGAACTTAAGATGAGGAAAGGCAGGGTTAGATTAAGTATTGGGAAGAAATTCTTCCCTGTGAAGGTGGTGAGGCCCTGGCACAGGCTGCCCAGAGAAGTTGTGTGTACCCCATACCTGGAAGTGTTCAGCTTCGTGTTGGATGAGGCTTGGAGCAACCTGGTCTAGTGGAAGGTGTCCCTGCCCATGGCAGGGGATGGAACGGGATGATCCTTAAGTTCCCTTCCAACCCAAACCAGTCTGTGATTCTATAAGAACTTGTGGCACTGCTCTGGAACCCCCAAGCTCCCAACTTTGCAGTGGGACACCCCCTGCCTTTGGCTCTGTTGTTCCCTAAATCCCCGCTCTGGCACATCCCTGTTGTTTCTGAGCATCTTCAGGAGCAGACAGAGGTCAGACAAGGAGCCCATGTCTTTTAAGCCAATGAGAACAGGAACAAAGAATTTTTCCATTTTACATCTACTTCAGAGAGTGAGAGCTGTCAGAAAAAAATAAAGGGCTTTTTGATTTCACATTGCAAAAATCCCCTATCTAACATAAAGTCCCACAAAACAGAGCTTTACTATCTTATAGCTAACACTCAGCTTTAAAGACAACAAAAATGGCACGTCCCCATTTCTGTTGAAGGAATATATTTAACCAAGAGATGTTTTTTCAGCCTAGATGCATGATAGATCAAGGAGAAAAACAGGTTTCATTGACTTTTAAAAGAACCTCCATTTCAAGAAAGAAAAACAAAAACCTTTTGTTCTGTAACAAACAACATCCTTACAGTACAAGTGCAGCTCTCAGATCTGAAATCTTACGGGCAGACGCAAATTCTCACATTTGAATGAGGATGTTGAAATACAAGGTTTTCATTTTGTTCCTTGTTTCTTTAAAATTTTGTGTTTTCGTCCTGATGTTCTTTTCCAAGTGATCTCTAAGCAGAGTCCGGGACTGTTTATTTCATAATTGGTTCATTAAGGTCAAGGCCTGTACAAGCTACTGTGCAAATTCAAAAGCAGTCTTGGAGGTGTAGCCACAATTCAAGAGCATGACTGATGATGTCAACCCAAACTCCTCAAGAATAAACTGTGGTTTGCTGCCATGTGTTAACAAGTAGAAGCACTTGGTTTCTAGGATTTACCCAGTCAAAATACAGGAAGCTGAAACATCTGGCTTGTCAGAATGGTCACAAGGTTATAGAGGCAATGACAAAGATCTCAGAAAATTCAATCCAGGAAATGAGCACACTAACCACAAAATAAGTTCAGTCTCTAAACACACTGTCTTACCTTTCTGATGCACTGATTTCTATCTTTTTTTAGATTTTAATTCTCCATGAAGGAAACTCCATGTATTTTGAGGAACTGCTAAGCATCATGATGGGTTTTAGTAAGTAATTCTTACCACCTCTCCTGCTATTTTTTACATTTGTGATGAGAATTATTAGAAGTGACTTGCCCATTGTGACCCAAATGGAAATAAAAAAATGCAATGAGCCATAGCTGTGTGACCTCAAGCCAAACACTTCAAACTCATGTACCTAAATATAGACACCTAAATAAATGGCCTGGTTTTCAGAAGCACTGTGTAACTCTCAGAGTTGTAGGTGCTCTGAAAAATCAAGATGCTTATTTAGGTATCTAAATACGGACTGAGCTTATGAATATATTATTTAATTTGCTTCAGAATGTAAACAACTAAGAAAACAAAGCTACCATAAATTCTGGTTTTATATGTGCTAATTAGAAGGCCACAGAATGTAATTCACTGCAAGACACGATTTACTCCTGTAAGGCAAATAGTGTGGTAATTAATGTTTATTAATTGTTGAGAAGTAGAATTTAGGAGCCCTAGTTCTGAAGCAGTCCTAGACAGGTTTGATGGAGAGGTCCACTGCATGAGATTTCTTTGCCTTTTATTAATCTGTATCCTTATTTATGGAGATTGACACAGGAAGGCTTTCCAAAATGTCATTTCTAAGGAGCTTTGTTTATATTGAGAGATCATTTAAAAAATTCATATGTTTCAGTCTTTTAAAATATGATCCACAGTCTTCAGGCTGCTTGAGTTTCTTTTTCTTCTCTGAAATTTTCATTCATTATTCTGACACTTTTAAGTGACTACTGAAGGCATAATTGGAGTATCATGGGAAGCAGAGGGCTGTGTTATTAGTCAGCACATGACACCACATACACATCCAGTTAATAGAAAATAAGCAGCTCAAGCAGGTAAGTAACAATTGAGACTGTATTTTTGAGCCTGAATTGTGCCTAGAAGTGGAATTTTAATTTTTCAATACTTCTACTAAGACATGGTTTGCTTACACACTTCTTGTATGCTTGTATTTGTATGATTGCTTTTATGTATTTTAGCACTGATTTTCTAGAGATCACATGAGTGACTGACAGTGGATGATGCCACTGCCCCTGTCCTGCCAGCCCTCGTGCAAGGGGAACACTGGGGATAGCAAAATGGAAACTGTCTTGGTGACACAGATATTTTTGGGCAGTCACAGCATCCACAGCACTGAGTCACCGCAGCAGAACAACCTCTAAGGAGTGTCCTCCTTCCACATAAGCCAGAGGAAAGGCTCTGCCCCTTCCTCCTGCTCTCCCAGCAGTGTGACAGAGCTCCAGAAGGGATAGCCAGTCCATTCAGGAGTTACCTCCTACTGGAGCACTGATCTGCCAGGCTTACCCCTGCAGTGTTGCACTCCAGCTTAAAGCTTTTCAGGTACTTGGCAGCCTAGATATCTGAAAAACCTGAAGGAAAATGTAAGCTGAGTTTACAGCTGAGCTGGGAAGGGGGAAAAGGGCACTAATGAAGTTCCTAGGGAGGATGGAAACAGTAAATGGAAGATAAAAAGGAAAGATAAAGCAGGTCCTCTAGTCTGACTGTGCCCTTTTGCTGCTCCAGGGCCACCTTGGGGAGCAGCCTGCTGTGCCATGAATATCCTGTTCAGCCAGCCCAAGACATCCAGTGCTTCTTCCCTGTGAAGGTGGTGAGGCCCTGGCACCACGGCACACTCCCAGGCTGTGAGAGCTCAGAGCCCAGCAGGCAGGACAGCCCCAGCTCCCATCTTTGCCCAGCTTCCACCTTTGACCCCTGTACAAAGGTGCCAACACTGGAATGTCTCTGTGTGGAGGGATAAATGTACCTTCCCAGGTACAGGTGTGGCAGCTCAGGGCAGATGTGATTGCAACAAATCACTTGGATTTGTCCTGGCTTGTGGATGTGTAGAGAGCTCATTTCCTACAGACCCACATGCCTGAATTTGCAAAGTGTGCATGTGCACAAAACCTCTGAACCAGGCTGCAAGGCCAGAGTCTGCTGGGAAAATTTAGCTGCATATATTGATTAATACCAAAAGGACAGAATAAAACCATCTCCTGCTGATTCAGGCCTCTTTATTATTTTAAGGAACAAGCAGATCATTGTGATGAAACTGGCTTTTAACAAAGTGGTGCTTGATTTCACTTCATGGTAAGCAAAGACCAGTTGCCAGGTTTTCAGATAGTAAAACATTCTTTGGTTTATTTTCTCAGAAAAAGGAACTTCAAACCTCAGCTTTAATGCCTGAAAACACCCTAGTAATTATCCTTTTTTATCTGCGTATTATTCCAGTTCTATAAACAAGCTTAAAATAGTAAATTATAATACTAAGATTTGGGCAGAAGAGCATCAAAGGCAGTATCTCCAGCTGTAGTGAATTACTTAAAGAGGAAAACTCTGAGTATCTTGCACTGCTTATCCATTTTGACCTGGAAATCACATTCAGGGAGCCATGTCACAATAATGGAAATCACTTGATTTTCTTGTGGTGCTAAGCAAACAGAAGGACACACTTAATGCTCTTCTGAGCAGATAAAAGGCCAGTGCCTTGAAATTGCCTGTGTATCTGTGTCAGCAGTTACAAAGACCAACGCTATGAACCCAGTGTGTTTAATTTAAAAGAGTCAAGTCTGGCTACGATTGAGACCTTTGAGGGGAAGGTGTGACAGAGCCCCATCTTCAGCTTGGATCCTCCTTTACCAGTGCAAGACCCCAGAGGAAGAGGAGTTTGGACATGCAGTGCTGAGAGACCACATCCACAGAGCCTCTCGGCTCTTATTCGGGTCAGATCTTCACAGAAATCACTGGTAATTGCCTCTGAGCAAGGACCCAGGAAAAAGGCAATGCCAAGTCTTTCCATTCCCTAAAGATGCTTTGTAAAGAACATGACCCTCCTTAGGTTTAGATTTCTCTGCCCAGCTGTGATGACATGATCTGAGTACTATGCACTCAGAAAACATGTCTTCTGCCTTTGCAGACTATCTAAAAGTTGCTTTATGGAAGCAGAATGC
This sequence comes from Dryoscopus gambensis, assembly GCA_013389985.1. NCBI lineage: Eukaryota > Metazoa > Chordata > Aves > Passeriformes > Malaconotidae > Dryoscopus > Dryoscopus gambensis. The sequence goes on along the minus strand of WEIT01024622.1, from coordinate 80,710 downwards.
CCATATAGAGAATTTAGGTCTTCAGACTCTCCTGGTTCGTTTTGCAGATTCCTGAAGGGTAATGAGGTTACATCTGCCTTTTCCTCCTCCCTTCACCCCAGGAATGCACCCACTCCAGATGAAGACCTTCTGTTTTGGAAAAATGGGCAATTTTGTTGTCAGGACTGTTCATATAGAAATGTCATTTCAATGCTTGGTAAAACATTTCCATTTCCTGATCTGCAGTTCTACCTCATTCCATGTAGGAATCTGCTTTTTGTTTTAGAACACTGCAAAAAGGCACAGCAAGCTCCAAAGGCCCAGCCACTATTGGAGAGCTCTGATCTCTCTCAAATTTATCAGCAGCCGTTTGCAATCACAGCCAGGGCTGTTACAGTGCTACTGACAGGAGATGTAGGATCTCATCTCCAGCACTGAAGCTCTGGGTTTTGTAACCAAAATCCATGTTAGGCCCTTCAAGCAAGGTATCCCATGTGAGCTCAGGCCCAGTCATTTGCTCATTTGCCATCACTCCTTCCTCACTTGCCTTTGTCAAAGCTGGAAAGATGATGTATGGAGTCTATAAAGCAGGAAAAGCCTAGTGCAGCTTAGGAGAGTAAAGTATGGGTGTAGTTTCTACTCACAGGCAGGTGCTACTCAACTTTCTAGGTAATGCTCCTCCGTAGGAGTTGGTTTTATGAAAGGAAGTTGTCTTTTCACTCAACAAGAAACTTGTTTATAGTCTTTAAATGCCCAGCTTTGCATTAAAGACAAAGTATTTCAGAAGACTGTAGGGTACAGCTGTTTCATCATCCTCTTAAAAACTGTGAATTAAGTGATTTAAAATATTTCTCCTGAGTGTTTTGACTGTAACTCTGCAAGTAGTGTAATTTACCAGTAGCACACATCAGGAAAACATGTAGCTCATCCAAAGCCTTCCAGACAGCCATTGCTATCAATAACCAGGCAGAAGTGCTCTGATGAGTGGGAGCATCAGAGCTTTTAAGCCATACAGACTTAGCAGCAGTGGGTAATTGTCATTATTACCCCAGTGTGAGGAAACAGGGATGAAGTGATTCACCCAAAGAGCACAGTGAGTCAATAGCGGAGCTGGGAATAGAGTGCAGAATTCCCTGCATTATCCATTGGAGACCTCAGATAATGTCATTTTATAAATGCCCTATCTTTGTAAAGACTTCAGTGCTATAATTATCCTCTCAGGACTCTCATGGAAACAAGATATTTATAACTGCATTAAGCCTTTCCTGGTAATTTTATGATCAAAGTGAAAAACCCAAATAACGCTGTGCCAATCAGTCGCATGTCCAATGTCATCCAGAATGGCCTCATGATGAAAGCCTCTCCTTGGCTGTTGCAATTAAGTGCTTTCTATCTTTTGAATGCCTTTCCTGTGTCCAATTCCCCTTCCACCACGTACTGGCGGACGCGGAGTAATTTTTGCCGTGTGATGAGCCACGCGTTTAGAATGCACCAAATAACTGGGAAAGATGCTTGCTGCCAACAGAGCCTACTGGTTTGGGCTATAAATGTTTCCTAAAATCCTTTCATTTGTCTGCCAGGTTCACCTAAAATGAGCAAAGCCACTTCAATATTTCCACTAACCTTTGTATGTCCTTAAAATTACAACACAGATGCCAAGACAAACTGTAAACAACAGGTTAGGGACTGAGGCTTTTGGACCCTGGTTCAGCAGAGCACTTAAGCCTGTGCTTAAATCAAAATCCATTCTTATTCCCCAGATCCATTTTAAGTGCTTGTTTAAGGCAAAACATGCTTAAGTCAAGTTTTGCTTGGCACAGTGCTTAAGCTGAGCGCAGAGCGAGGGCCTTAATTTCTTTTTGAGAAGTCATTATTTTTAGCCCACCTCTCAATGGCCACAGCCCTATCTTTTAGTCCCCAGACAGCTATTTTGAGGTGTACGTGCTAAGCCTATACTTCTGGGTTCTGTGACAATCAGTGGCACAGAAAAGAGAAAGACCACTTGAAATACTTGACTTGAGAGGGGCCTTCAGGGAGGCTCGTTAGAGGGAAGACATGAAAGAAGTTGTGATTATTCTGGGAGGTGGCTGCTGATACAGTGGGTGATTTTTTCACTGCGCTGACTGGAGAATATTCACTTGCAGGAGGGCAACAATTCCAGCTCAAAATGTTTTCAGTTTTATATTTCCACAGGAAATTCATGATTTCAGGGAAAATGTTTATACTGTCTTCAAAAGTATCAAAAAAGGTTTGGCTGGAATGTGTTAGTTTCCTTGTTTGTTTGTTTGTTTGTTTTCCATAAAACCCTTCTTCGATATAAAATTATTAAAGGAAAATTGATTTAACAGAATTTTATTTCTCATTCCTCATAACACTGGATTTCCTGTCTCATTAAGACAACTCCTACCATTGTTTCACTGACTTAGACACTGGAATTTATCAGGTAGATCTGGCCTTTGCCACATCTGGAGGAGGAACAATTACATTTTTTAAGATGTTTTTTGAGGAGTGCTCCACTACTTTCCCTTTAACATCCAGACATCATACAGAAGGTAGAAATAAAACAGGTCCTTTGAAATACATTTTATTTCTCTGTGGTCTTAAAAATCTTCAGCTTCTTCCAGTCTTGTGGTAATGGAATGGATAAAACCTTTTTCTGACTCCTGTTACTGATATGTAGGACAGCTTTCTAACAGCAGAGAGAGTCAGGTAAGAGGACAGATCCTCCATGGAAATTTGGCACTGCTGTATTTAAAAGCAGACTGGACAAGCACTTGAAGAGGAATAATTTAGATACTCTTAATCCACTCCTGTGCAGGGTATCATGACGACCTTTTAATGCCTGTTTAACCCTGTCCCATGGGAAAGTCATTCCCTCCCCCAAAAGCTCCTGGAAGAAGACCCCTTCTAGCTCTATCACTTCACCACCACATTGCTTTCCTAATCCACCTCCCTTGTTTTTTTCCACCTAGGAAAGTACAGTGAGTGCCTGGAGCTGTCATCCACCACAGGGCAGTGATAGAATCCCAGGCCCACTTTTCTTCACCTGCTTGTTTGCTATCCCTCTGCCATGAACAGGTATTTATTTCCTGCCAAAAGCCTCCATTTCTAATGAAAATATATCCTGCCTTTCAAGACTAATATTTTCATGGCTGATTCTCGACTGACTGGAAGTTGCTAAATCCAGTAGCCCCACGGAGGTGAGGCTGCTGCAGCTCCACACCCCTGGATCCAGCAGACACATCCACAAAAGTGTAAAATATGTGTGCACTGATGGTTCCAGTGGCCAGCCCAGAGAGAAACACTCAGCCCTCAGACAAACAGCACCAGTGGCCCCATCCTGCTCCCTGCTCTGGCAGATCAGGGTGAAGGTCTGTGAGTGCAAAATATTTCTAAAAATCAGCAGAGAATCATAGAATGGTTTGGGTTGGACCCTGCCATGGGCAGGGACACCTGCCACTAGACCAGGTTGCTCAAAGGCTCATCCAGCCTGGCCTTACAAATATTATGGATGTTTCCAAATTTTAAAATTAAAATATACACTTCCAGGTAATACCACGCCTGAAATCCAAGGGAATGGCTTTCTGTTATGGAAGAGACACTGGAACAGCAATTAGGATTGCAACTCTTGCAGAGTTAACCATTATGGGCTAAATTAAAAGTTGGATGAATCATTTTCCAGCCATATAAATCACTGAAGTTGTTCTATCCATCACGAAGGTAAGCCAACCATGTAATGAATTATACAATGTGTTATTTTCCTATGCATGTTATTCCCATAGTTTTTACTGTTGTTGAAAGTCTATTTGTGTGAGGGGTTTTTTTTTGCAAATACTTTTAAAATGATGAATAATCTTTAGTTCTAAGACTAAAAATACACACCAGCTATTATTGTATATGAAATTAGACAGCAATTAAAGTGTTGGTATCTGAACTTATTTGACAACTTCTTCAAACAAGTTTTACTAGGTATTCTTTATAGGATTAAATATTCTTAGATTTGTGCAATTTGTTCTATAACGCATGTGGTAGGGAAAGCAGAAGTGTTCTAGATATTAGACAACCAGTCTCATGAGCAGGAACAGCTTTCCTCGCAATCACTTTTTATGTGAAGCCAAGCATCACGGTCAAACTGTCACTGCAAATTCATGCAAGGACCGATTCTGAATCCTGTGGAGCAAAATAAAGCTCAGAAGAAATTTTAGGTGCTCCAGTGGAACAAGATCCCAAATGCTTGCAATTTTTCTGTTACAAATGCATTTTATTTGCAAGAAGTTGGCACTGGTTGTAGGCAGAGCAGGCCAGACCTTCACCTGCCCACGCAGGCAGTGACACACAAGTCACCACAGTTTATCAGGATGTGAAGCTGATCCAGAGGTCTCTGCTTAGACTGTCCTGGATTTTGTGCAAACCAGCACCAGGGAGATGTTTGTTGTTACCAATGCGATTTCTTAGCATGAAGCACCACTTTGGCCTTGGTTTGAAGTGTCCTGAAGGAAGCAGTGACCTGGCCCAAGGGAGCTGCTTCTCTGCTGGTTCTGGCACAGCTTCCATGCAGGATTTCCAGACACTGCAGCTTTTTGTCCTCAATGTTTGGTTGGCAAGTTTAGTATATCAGATTTGCAAAGTCTGTGAATAACTGACCCACAAATTATGAATGCAGCAGGAAAGCTTGGACTGAAGCACTGGGAGGTGGGCAACCAGGGCAGGAGCACAGGGACAACTGCACTGGTTTGGCACAGCACAATGTACAGCACTGAAAGCTGAAATCAAGAACTCTGCAGGCAGAGAACTTGTCTGAAGACGTGGGATTGGGAAGCAGCTCAGTGGTCCATCCATCCAGCAGGGGCTGGCAAAGAAAGGTGCTGCATAATTTTCATTCCCGGCATTTATACTGGACTCGTAATGGTGCCATGGGTTGCTGTGTCCCCACCAAATGTAAAGGGCTCTGAAGAAAGAAGAAAATTAGAAAAAACACTTCAGTTAGTTCAGTTAATGTAACTACCACTGTGCTTTAACATTAAGATATAAACATTCTTGCATCTTTGGTCTTAGAGAACCAAGACCAAATACCAAGAATTATTTCTTGGCTTTGCCAAAGCCATTGAGTAGGGCACTCATGGTTAATTATTATTCCAGTCACTCTGTCAGGATGAGACATGAGCTCTTAAGAAACTCTCACAGTTTTGAATATTTGCAAAATATTCAAATAATGAAGTGGAGACTGTGCCATTCTCCCTGCAGTAAAACCTTTCTGTGTCACAGTTGCTCATTCAGTTTTACCCTAATTGTTTACCTTCCACCCCTGAATACGGAGTGGAAGAGCACTACAAGTGTTACGTCTGATTCCATATCTTTAAAGTATTAATGATCCTGTTCCATATTTACTGTTTTTGTGAGAAATAAGTATCAAATCTCTGGTAATGTTTAGGCAATGATGGGACAAAACATTCTTGTAAGCACTTTGTTGTATAGACAGTGCAGCCCCACCAACTGGAATTGCTGGAATTACTCTGGATTTTCTGAGATAAAACAAAGATCAAGTTGTCCATTACATGTTTTATAATACTCCTCTCAAAATTTATATTTAGTTGAGCATGGTTGTTCAGCTGAACCTGATGAATGAAGGGTCTAAAGATGGGGAATGCTACACGAATGCGTGGATCTCTTACCTCCTTTGGCACTGCATCCAAGAGCACAAATTCGTACTTGTACAGGAACAGCACAACGAACAGCTGGATTTCCATGATCGCAAACCATCTGCAAGAAACGGGAGGAAAACATTGGCCCTCCAGACTGACCATCACATGTGTTATCATCAGGTAAGAAACAGGGTGTCTTTGACACATTTTACACTCTGTGCTTTAGTTCTGCCTGAAAGTTTATCTTCCATAGGAAAACTGCTGTAGTTTGTTCAGCTTTGTTACTCGGCAAAGAACACGAATGTGGCGGCTGCACCTTCTTTCTGGTGAAACGCTGGACTGACAGTATCCCTCTGACACCTATTTCAAACCAGCCCCTTATTTTTATGGATTTTTCCACTGTATAAACATTTATGTTCTCCTAACACTTGCTGACTTGAAATAACTTCCTAGGAGTGAGAAGGCAGTCAAACACAGAAAAGGCCATATGACTAATCGCGCTATATAAAGTTATATAATGCAGCTGGGAGCCTGGTGACATCAGAGAGCAGTGACAGTGGGAGTTATTATTTAATGCGTCAGCATTAGGATGCAGTAGGAGACCCAAGGGCATGATTTCTTTTTTCTGTTACACTCTCCCAAAGGTCTTTCTTAGGCCAGAGAATATTTTGGATAACTGCAGGTAAACTCCTCCAGGCTATCAGTTTTTAATGCTGATGTGTACAAGAGCTTTCTGCATTCACCACTGTGCACCTTTGCCAGCTCATGGGATTACTCACTTGCAGAGTTTAGACATAAGTCTTAAATACCCAGTTAAAAGAGTAATATTACCTTGCTTTTCTACAGAGAAATGCTGGAAAACGTGGATAAAACAGCTATGGGGGAATTCAGAGGGAGGAAGGCTACATGACTGCACATGGAGTTGGCCTGGCAGGTGTGAAGGGGAGCTAAAAAGCCTGACAGACCCAAGGTAGCTCCTGCAGAGCCACCAGGATCTGCACATGGAGCTGCCCTGGGCTCTGGAGTGGGAAGATGCTTGTTTGTTTTAGCACAGCTTCAGACCCAAATTATCCCTGTGATCTCACACTGGAATTGCCTTGAGCTTTTGGTGGCCTTGGCTCGGGAGAATGCAGAGCAGAGATATTTTGATGGCTGTTAGCCCAGCTCAGGTGGGATGTAGCCCAAGCCCCAAGCCTGCAGCACCATGCAAGGGTGGGCTCCTTCCAGTCCCAGCCCTGTTTGCACAGCAAGGCCCTGGACTCCAGTGCTTGAGAGGACAACAAAGCTGTGCAAGACAAGCACAGTCACACAGGCAATGACCACCTGGTTTGACCAAAGTAGTCAAACTGACATAAAATTTTTCTTTTAGGTAAAACATATGGCTCAGAAATGGCTTTTTGGGAGCTCTTCTCACATCAGTTTGCTAGAATATTTGACAAGTAAGTTATTTGCTAGCTTTCAGTTTGATTAAATTCACTTTTAATTTCATGCTGAACTTTTGCAATGGAGAAATTAAATGTTTTATACATTCCATTTATAAACCTCAACACTGAAATAAATAAAAATGCACCTTGAACTTGAAATACTACTGTTTCATTCAGTCATATGAAGGAAATCTGTAACCATTGTTACATTCAGTCATATGAAGGAAATCTGCAACCTGGAATCCTTGATATAACCCTTGATGTAATTGCCTTCAAGACCATCACGTTATTCTTTTACAATTATTGCTGAAAAACCTGAAGGTGTGTTACCATGTGGACTGCCAAAGGGTCTGAAAGGGCCTTTTGTCTCTCAGGAAGAAAAAGATTCTCCATCTGTAGTCTATGTAGGAATGTTATACTTTTCTTTCTAAACAAAAACTTAAAAGTTGTTATCAGAGAACAGTCTGAACAAAGATATAGGTCAGGATATATAAACAAGCAGCTTTCAGAAACATTGGTTTTGCAGCTTTCCCTGTACCTGAAGATGCCTCTAGTGACTTTTGCTTTTGCCCTTGCTGGGAATGAGGCTGTGCTCAGATTTAGCTCAAGAATGTGGTACAAGCCACCGAGGTACAGCAGTGAGTGAGCACTTCCCTCTGGCAAACCTAAATGGTGAATGCAGTTTTATTCATTTTGCTCATGTCTTTAATGCCTTCACGAAGTTTATCTGGCACTCGTGTCTAGCCTGCCACGGGGTGCAGATTCCAGAATGCAGATCCTCTGCAACACCCTCCAGATTCCTTGCTCCATGTGGAACTTGAGATAAAATGATCTGGGTCTTAAGGATTTTTGGTCACTTTTGTCTCCGAGGAGACCAGGTTTCGAAGGCAGAGGGTTGAGCATAGAGATGTTTGAACACAGGAATGAGGAGCAGCTGCCTCCCTGGGACTTGTTCCAGGAAGAGGGACAGCAGAGAAAACAGCAGAAGGAATGCAGGAAGTACCAAGGCTGGCATTGCTGGAGGAGTGAAGTGAGACAGGATCTGCAATTTAACCATTATACAATTCTGTGTGCCCTAATGCAAAGACAAGATTCAAACAGAGAGGAGCCAGTTAAGATATCTGAAGATCAGCAGAGATGTCAATGGCATCGAAGAGGATGGAAAGAGAGTCTCAGACCAGAGACTTGCAGGTTTGTTTAGAACTGGTTTAAGGCAATCTAAGTAACTGCCTGTAAAATGGTGTGTTTGGAAGTGGAGCAACTCTGCCTTGATGAAAAGACACCTCAGCAGGGGCAGAGCCAGAGCCAGGCTGACTTTCCTCCCTGGGTGGGGGGCAATATCCCTTGATACACTGGTCTCAGATTCTGCCTGTTCATTGTGACTTAACCTAACCTATCTTTTCCAGGAATGAAACCACTTTCAGATCAATTAAACAAAGTGCAGATGATGCCAAACATTAGGAGACTAAAAAAAAGAGCAAAGGAAACCCTTTATCTTTACGTGTAAGAGAAGCCCGGTTCAAGAGAGTTGTTCTCTGCAGGGTTTGGGAATAAATAAACCCCAGCTGTTTCACTGACCTTCCTGGACACTGATGCTTCCCTCCTCCGAATGCCACAAAGCTGTCCAAGAAAGCATTCTTCTCTAAATTTGCCTCTTTCCAACGATCCTGTGGGAAGAAACTTTTTTTTCCAAATCAGCCTTATATAAATAAAGCTTAACTTTATTTCTCCAGGCTAAAAATGACCTTGGACAGCTAATCCTCAATACAAAGCTGCACTAATGCCATTTTTTTTGCATTCAACCTGTTAGTATTAGAGTCTGGATCCAAAAGTCAACACCGAATCAGGGAAAGAAATGAGGGTCCCATTTGAAACACATTTAAGTCCCTTAAAATGCTGGCGAGATTTTCAAAATTACCTCTAAAGCAGTTTTCCTGTACCTCCCCTATTTCCTAAATCCTGCATCTTGAGCTATTAAAATGCAACCTTCTCTTTTTAAATATACATACAAATGCAAATGTTCAACCAGCACTGAGGGAAGCCTCAGCCACAAAATTGTGTCATGCCACACAAATAGCTCACGCACATCTTGCACAAAAAACATTTCTAAGACACTCTGCACAGACAAATGCAAAGTCTATGAGCTTTAACTGGTGTAAGCCAGTGTGTGAGAAAATGAACGATTCTCAAAAAAACCAGCTTGTCTGTACCCAAAGGGATCCCTGCTCCATCCTAAGTTGCTTTGAGAGGAAAGGAACAACGCAAGGAACAAGGCAATATGGGCTGAAGTTTTGGTGGGTGACACTGAGAGAAGCAAATCTCATGACTGCTGGGTGACAAACTGCACCAGCCTCCACAAACTCAGTGCTACTCTGCCAAGTAACACCCTGTCAAGCTTCTGGTGGTGAACTCCTTGAACTCCTCTGATGAAGCTGTCCCAGAGAAGACATCATCTTGCATTTATCTATTTTAGGGTTTTTTTTCAGCTAGGGCTGTTCAGAGCTTTCTGAGGAGGAAATCTGTCAGCATCAAAATCCAATAAAGAAAGAAAAAAACCTCAATGGTGATGAAGCGAGGTCATACATTCGGAATGACAATGTCCAAGGAGTACTCACCTACTCCTCTTGAAAAAATGGGTGAGTTTCTAAAAAACAAGCTAACTAGAAATAAAGTCACTAAAAAAAATAAGCTGCTGCATCAGAGTTTCAGCTTCAGATTTCAAAGAAGCAGGAATTGTTAAAAGGGATTTCAAATCAGGAAGAGTTTGCTAGAAGGGAAGTTTTGTTTAAAAACTATAAAGAAAAAAAAATTTCTATAAAACTTTTCTATAAAAAAGACAAACTGTTCTATATTGGATGGTGCTAAAAAGAGCAGTTACAAGCCTGCCCACACAGCCACCTGCAGTGGAATAATAATCAAGAAACTAGATTAACTACTGAATTAGCAGAGATAATACCTATCAGAAATCATCCGACAGGGAGAGGAGAATACTTGGAATCACATAATTGGTTAGGTTGGAAAAGACTTTTAAGATCATCAAGTCCAACATTAACCCAGCCCTGCCAATCCACCACTAAACCACGTCCCCAACTGACACACCTACACATCTTCTAAATCTCTCCAGGCGTGGTGACTCCACCACTTCCCTGGGCAGCCTGTTCCAATGCCTGACAGCTCTTTCAGTGAAGAAATTTTTCCTAATATCCAATCTAAACCTCCCCTGGCACAATTTGAGGCTGGTTCCTGTCATCCTATCAGCTGTTACTTGGGAGAAAAGACTGACCTCCATCTGGCTGCAGTCTCCTTTCAGGGAGTTGTAGAGGGATAAGGTCATGATCAAAGTGATGTAAAGTAGTACCATATTACCTGGAACATGTCACTGAATTTAAAAGTCTTGTTTATTCCTACAGGCTCTTCCTTTCTGTGCAGCTTTCTGTTCTCTGTATTCAAGGCCATTCTCCAAATTTAAGCAAGTTTGTCCATGTGTTTTTATTGTAAAATAAGTTAAGGGGAGAAAAGACAACAAAATACCCATACTAAGAGTGACAACTTACAGGTTTGAACATTTCTGGGTCAGGAAAATATTTTGGATTCCGGTGCAACCAATATGGTGACAACATCAGCATGTCACCTGCAGGGATGGTGAAACTCTGAAAAGGAGAAAAATCTCTAAGAAAAGAGCTAAATGGGTTGAACTCCCAAAACAGTCCCTCCTTGGTAGTTCCATCAGCAGAAGGTCCTAAGAGAAGACAAGCAAAGGTGATAATTCCACGGTGGCCATATTACATGTTTGAGGTTTCTTCTTGCTGTTGCTGGTTTTTTCCATAAAACCTACACAGCAGGGAAGGTGGAAAGATTATTTGTGTTCTAATTTAATTTTTTAGGTATCAAAAGATCAGAAACATTATTTCTGTCTTTCCTGCTTCTTAATTTACCACGTGAGCTGTTTTTTTTTCCTAAATATTTTGTTAAACACTTCCTTCAATGCAATAAAATTCAAATAAAGCCTTCTATGATAGTAGACATTAGTAATTTTATCAGTAATCTTAAATAGTCATGAGCACTGATTCCTTAAGAGTGTGGGTTTTTTCCCAAACATTTCTTTGCCAGATTCCTGAATGCTGACACCTCCCTTCTGAATGGTACTGAAGGAGTCTTATCAGTTACTAAAATGTGGTCCCTTCTACCATACTTGTTGTGTCTGATTCCTATTTTACATACCATCAGTTTCTCTAGTTCAATTCAATTCAATCTAAAATCAATTCAAAACTGAAGGCAAGACTGTGAGCCGGAGAATCCAAACCACTTGTAAATTAATGATGATAAATAGATCTATTAAAAAGAAAATATATGTAAGGCTGGGGAATATCTCTCCCACTGTAATTTTATCCAGATCTATTGGGAGGACCCCTTCCAGACAAATCACACGGCATCCTTTGGGGGAAAAAAAACCCACAACCAAACCTCACCTTAATTCTAATTGGGTTTATGACTTTCTTGGTGATTGCACCTGGAGACCTCAGTCGTATGGCTTCCAAAGTGCACCATTTAATGAAAGGGATCTTCTTCAGGTCCTCCTCAGAGACTTCCAGTTTATCTTTACCTGTTATGGCATGAGACAGAAGACTCCATATAAAAATTAAATTTCCTACTTGTTTTGACCAAGGCTGACATTTCTTGCTTTAGAACTGTGGGTGAAATACTTCAAGACTTCAAGGCATTGTTTACACCCCAAAATTGTCTTTATATTTCAAAGTAAATAAATGGACCCAAATCAGTAAAATTTAAGAAAAGCCACTGAAGATAATTCAATAACTCTAAGGAAGGTGTAGATATGGTGTTGGCCAGAAGGGGCCAAAGTCATGTTCGAAGTTCAAAGTCTCCAGAGTTTTTCTGTGCTTTCATAGGACACTGCATGGAAATCTCAGGGACTGTGGGCACCAAGACAAGAAGCTATGGCTGAGCTCCTGGGCTCTGTTACCATTAGCAAATCAAACAGNGAATCCAAACCACTTGTAAATTAATGATGATAAATAGATCTATTAAAAAGAAAATATATGTAAGGCTGGGGAATATCTCTCCCACTGTAATTTTATCCAGATCTATTGGGAGGACCCCTTCCAGACAAATCACACGGCATCCTTTGGGGGAAAAAAAACCCACAACCAAACCTCACCTTAATTCTAATTGGGTTTATGACTTTCTTGGTGATTGCACCTGGAGACCTCAGTCGTATGGCTTCCAAAGTGCACCATTTAATGAAAGGGATCTTCTTCAGGTCCTCCTCAGAGACTTCCAGTTTATCTTTACCTGTTATGGCATGAGACAGAAGACTCCATATAAAAATTAAATTTCCTACTTGTTTTGACCAAGGCTGACATTTCTTGCTTTAGAACTGTGGGTGAAATACTTCAAGACTTCAAGGCATTGTTTACACCCCAAAATTGTCTTTATATTTCAAAGTAAATAAATGGACCCAAATCAGTAAAATTTAAGAAAAGCCACTGAAGATAATTCAATAACTCTAAGGAAGGTGTAGATATGGTGTTGGCCAGAAGGGGCCAAAGTCATGTTCGAAGTTCAAAGTCTCCAGAGTTTTTCTGTGCTTTCATAGGACACTGCATGGAAATCTCAGGGACTGTGGGCACCAAGACAAGAAGCTATGGCTGAGCTCCTGGGCTCTGTTACCATTAGCAAATCAAACAGGGCCAGGAGAAAGGCTTAAGCTCGGCTTCATTATTTTCTTTATTGGTAAATTACTGACATATTTCTTGATACAGTTTTGACCCATGTCAACAAAGAGTCTTCCATGAAAGTCTAACCTGTGGTTCAGGGGACTGCATATGGGAATGACTGCTCCTAGCAGGGGACTGCTTTTTGAGGGAAAGAGGTTAGTCATGGGGGATGAAGCATGCTGGAAAAATTTGCCTCTGATGACATAAAAGAGAACAGATCCTGGCCTGTTTTTTCCATGAATAGTTGTAATTCTGGTGAACAGCACAAAATGAAAAGCACCTGAACTGAAAGACCTCATCTGACCCTAATGTAGGTGCCTGGAAAAAGCACAAGACGGGGTAATACAAATCTAGGTTTAAATGGTAGGAATGAAGAAACAAACACATACTGTTCTTTTCCTACCTTCTTTCTGCTAACATCAAAGGTGGTTTTGCTTAAAAATACATCTTGAGCATATCCTGAGTACAGACCTAAGAGCTGGACTCTATGTTATCAGTAGCACCCTTAGCAGGAACACTCACTGTTCCCAGCCACTGACCAAGTGTGCCCTGTGCTGGGCCAACACAGGATAAATAATTTCCAGCTTCCAGAAGGACACAATCAGATTTCTTACCTGCTTTGCCAAAAACAGAAGCCAGGTCTTCCACGACTTTCTTGTAAATGGCAGGATTAGAGAGTATGAAAGCAAGGGTCCAAAATGCAACCTAAACAGAGATGGAAATCCTTGAATTTAGGGATATGGAACAGAATGACAGTATCTTTTTAGCAAAGCACAGAGGCTGCTAAAAACAGCTGCACTTTTTTTGTATGTGCCTGTTGTAGTTGGGATGTATAGGGACCTGTACTTCCTGGGTAAATCCATATCTAAGGGCTCAGCTCCTGGGAGATTATTTCTAGTCATCTGCTGTGTACTTATCTTTAGTGAACATTATACAGCTTTGGCCTTGAGCTTTGAAACACAGAATCCTTTATTTTCAAATAACTAGGTGTTAAATTAACTACTAAATCATTGTGCATGATTAGTTTTAGCTGCAGGAATGAAAAAAAATTAATTCATACTAGTATTAGGAGAAATGACGTTAAATAATTTGCAGGGCATTGTCATAGTGAGTCACACTAAAATGGGCAGGAAAAGTTTTAATTAACAGCAAAACAAGGAGTAGTATATCCCCTTTAGAAATAATTTGCTAACTGATTATGCAATGAAGTTGAAAATCAAGAAATTTAGGAAAGGAGAAAATCCTCTTAAGTAGGATGAAACCAGAAGGACTGTCAGCAGTGCCAGGAGTCTCTCTCCTCTTGCTGAGCTATCGGGAGGTGCAGCCTGCACACAGATCTGGTCGTGGGCCATCTGTGCTGGTGAGGGATGAAACTCTGACTGTTATTTCCCAAACAGACCAACGTGGATGCAGCCCTCCTTCTGCAAAACAAATCTGGTAGCTTAGCTTTCCTGTACAGCACTTGGACACTGTGGCTTCACTCCATGGGCTAAGAAAGGATAACTGAATTGCTTCAGATAAAAGGGTTTAAAGTGCTTGTAAAAAATGCCCTTGGAAGGTGAAAGGCCTTTTCTTTCGTCATTCCATTCCCCAGAACAGTGGTTGTGACTATTCTGAGAAGCAGAAAAATATCTGTATGTCTATTTACAGCTGAATATGACAGAACTAAGTGTTGTGGAAGGAATGTCAGTTATCCTGATAACAGACAGCAGGCTATGCCTCCCACTTATGCCAACACGTGAATCCACAGAAACCTCACTGAAATGGATGAATTTCCCTCAGGCTAAACTGCAGTAATATCCAATCTCCAAAAAACATAGATATATCCGTTAGGGGAACATACAAAAATAACTCACTATCATGTTTTTCTAAATCACATCTGTAATGGACATAACTGTGCTGGAAAGAGCTTAGTAGTCATGGTAAATAAAAGATGGTTTTGCTGCTATGGATTTTTCATCTGAGAAATTCCTATAAATGTCTTTGGTCAGCCTAAGCTGTGTTAGATATATTGGGCTTGTCAGCATATTTATATCAGTATCATTAATCCAGTAAATCCTTTTCTAACATGGACAAAACTTAACAGCTCTAGAATCAAACTATTCTTTTCTTCCACTGGTGTTTGTACAGCAGATCCCCAAAAATGAAAGAGACAAATTCACTCGAGGATTTACACACAGATGAAGTTACTCTATCTTATGCTTTTGATATTCCTTACAATTGGAAGCACCAGGGTATCTGAGACAGTCTGTTCTATAATACAGCCACAGTGCTTCAAAACAGAGTTAAATGCTCTTCACATCTTAAGACTGTGATCTTAATAGCTGTGAGGCTTATGTTCCTGAAATGTTATGACAGGGGACAACATAATTTAGGAAAAATACAAGAAGAGCTTTTCTTGTCATTGCTTCTGTGACATTGTAGCCTGGGTATATTTGTAGTGATGCGTGTGGGCGTGATAATCCCTTCTTTGGAATCCATGCCGTGTGTGTGTGACCTCTGCTTCAAAGCCTTTCCTTCCCAAATACAGGCTTTGGAACGGGAGAGAGAGAAGAGAAGGTGTTTCTGTAGCTGATGTACTTACGGGGACAGCATTTGCTTGGGCAGCCCAGAGCATCAGGAGACCATAATTGGGAGCTAGATGTTTTCCTTGCAAATTATCCAGGAGATGTTGTAGAAGCGTCTGTTAAACATAAAAGATAATAATCTGTATTTCCAAAAATATATTAAAATATAGTTTGGGGTGCGGCTTACTAGAACTCAAGGACTAATTTCTCAAAGAGAAGTAATGTTAGTTATGGCTTTTTTGGAAGGCACAATGTAGAAATGACAGCTATTAAGAGAAAATGAGACTCACTCACATAGGCAGGGGGCCAGGAGAACTCAGGGCACCACATGAATCCCTCCTAAATACTTTCACTGCTCTCCATTTCCTTAAAATTTTACGGGATTGGGTTCCCTCACTCCCCATTGTTGCTCATACATGGAAGAAAGAAAAAAAAGAAATCTCTGTTCTAATCCCTGCTCTACACCTCTGCTTTAAAGAACCAAATGGGAATGAGCCACTTGAATGAATGGAAATGAAGAAAATGTTCTCTGTTCATGCCAAAAGGGTGCTTGTTACTAAGAGATGGTCTAATACGCCAGCAAACTCCCTAGTTTCAGGCACTTGTTGGTGACCTAAGCAGTGACTTCAACGGGTTGATATTCTTTGAAACTATAGCAACTGTGTAATGTTCTAGGATCAGCTTTTGTTTATAGTATTTCCTTAAATGCAGGGCAACCATACACTTGAGGCAAAGCTTCCTGCCTACTTTTCAGAGGGGGAAAGGGCAACCTTAAATAAAAAATGGCTGATCTTTTCTCCAAATTCCCATGTAATTTAAGACACCAAGTTCATGCCTCCTAATTCCTGCACCTTCTTACCTCCAGCCAGCTCCTCTCCAGCCTTCTCTTTCTTTCCGCTAACCTGGTTTATTTTATAAAGAAATTGTGGTATGTAAAGCTTTTAAAGTCTAAATAAAACCGGTTTTGTTTAGTGATCTGTTCTACAACCATTTGGTAGATCAAAATTCCCAGGCCAGTCTGCCGTCACATTTGTCAGCCCTATCAGCAGCATTCCTGCCAGAGCTGAGGAGAATAACCAGGGGCACAACTTATCTCAGCTTTGACACAATCAATATTCAGGGTACTTGGCTCCCAGTCCAGAAATCTGCTATTTTCTACTAGTCTGGCTGTTGAAGGATCTGCTCACTCTACACCAGGGTTTATAAATAGCACATGTAAGGTTTTGAAGTTTCACAGCATGGTGCCCTCAGAGAAACAACTGAAGGGTCTTTCTCTCACCTCTTTCAACTGCTCACTGCAGTGTGATACTGGAGGCTGGGGATGGGTCATAGCTCTGAACCCTTGCCTTAAAATTCCCCAGGGGAGGATGTTAATTCTCAGAATTGCTTGAAATAAACTAAATGGAGGAACAGGAGTCAAAGTTATGGGTCTGTCCTACTGCAGGTGACAGCAATACTGAAAAATTTCGGTATAGCTATAAAAGCTGACATATTTGACTTATTTCTTCCAGTACTGAAGTAATTCCTGCCCTCTGTTGCTTCAGTCAGAATATGCAACAAAGTCATCTCATTTCTTAGCCTCGGATGTTTACCTTGGATGCAGTCTCTGAAGGGTTGGTCCTTTCAGCATCCAGCACTACTTTCTCAAATAATTTTAGAAGCCATTTTTTGGATTTGGACCAGTTCCTGTAAAGAAAAGCAACAAACAAGAAGTACTTAACTGAGGCAGCACAAACCAACATTTCCTTTTCCATGAGAAGCACTCCCTGGGTCATTTTCCAAAAGCCCCTGGGCAGCAGTCAGTTGATGAACAGCCAAGTGACAGTCTGACGGACAGAAGTGATGACTGGCATGAGGAACAGCACGTCCAAGGCTTTCAGCTTGGCTAGACCTCCTCTTGCAGCCATGACCTGGAACTGCAACACTCCTACATTTTCATACCTTTTTATTACAGGTTTTCATTGTGTATTTGGACAGACTGCTTAGGCCAATCTTTTCAAGAATGATCCTCTTAAAGAAAATCAAGGCCATTTTTTTAGAGCATCCTCAATTCTTTCTGAAGGTATTTTGAGGTGCTAAAGGTGCGATGATGGCCATGAGAGCAGGCCTTTGCCCTTTACTCCATTCTGCTGCTCCCTGACAGGTCCAAGCTGGGCCCTGCTCACAATAAGCCAGGTTGTTTCTCCTCTATGCCAGGAAAATGCACAAGACAAGGTCAGAACTTTTTTGAAGCATTTAGCTAAAAGCCTGCTTCACCTAAGGACACACCATCAGTAAAGGCTGGGCATCATCCTCCAGGGAAAATGTCTCCCATGGTTGATACTGCAGCAAGATAAATGCTTGTAGTGGGTACACCACAACCATCACCTCTGCCCTTTTACCTCAGGAAGCACTCAGGCATCTGAGACGCGTATTCGAAGTCCTCATCATACTTCTGAAAATGCTCTTCAAACTCCTTGATTTCACTCTGACTGGTTGGGCAGATGCCTTTCCCAAACAGGGTGTTCACCACCGCTGGGTACATGACGTGCCTGCAAGGACATGATGCCCACGACTTAGTGGCCACAGGGAAGCTGCTGCAGCAGTTTTAGACCAGGATGCAGCTGGATTGCCAGCACTGGAAGCTGTAGGACTCAGGGTTCACACCACTATGGAAGGGCTGGCACAAGGTTCACACCTCACCCACACCCTTATTTCAGATTTTAAGAAGAGGCAGGAGATACACAGACCTCAGGTTGGTCTTCTGCACATTGCTGAACTTCACCAGTTATGGTTTGGTCACTTGAGCAGGAGCAGAAAGGCTCTGGCCACCGAGGTCCCCTTCTCCCCATTAACCACCCCTCTCATTTCAGGTTGACCCACATGAACGTTCTAGGCATTGCACAAACCCCTCTGGACCAAACATCCTGAAACATCTCTGGCTGCAGCTTTCCTGGAGAGATGATGGTTTTTTTGGTTTCTTTTCATCTCACTCTTTCCCTGCTTGCTCCTGTCTTATCCTGCAAACTCTGAGCTCCTTCCTCAGACCCTTTCCCTGTACTCCAAGAAACTCTTGTGCAGCCTTTGCTGTGTCCCAGCTGCTGCTAGATGAGTGTTTCAGGGAATAGTGCTCACTTTTCTGATTTTCTGGTAATAAGGAAGAGGGGGCCATCTGGTGGCTCTATGGATTTCGTTTCAAGGCAGCTAAATAACAATTGTTCAGAATGTTGCATCCCAATGCTTTAACTCTGCCTTGTTTAGCAAAGCAGAACAGATCACCCCCTACCATATTTCAAAGCCCCTCTCCCCCACATTTCCCCCCAGTTAATCCAAACGGCAGTAACTGCAGCGAAAGGTGCCCAGTGATTTAACTGCAGTAACAGCTGTATTTTACTGTATTATGCCAAAAAAGGCAGCAAAAGACAATCTGAATGTGAGGTGTTAGAAACAGGTCCAAACCAAAGGCAGTATCTGCCCCCATCCCTAGGAGTCTTCAAGGCCAGGCTGGATGGGGCTCTGAGCAATGTGCTCCAGTGGAAGGTGCCCCTGCCCATGGCAGGGGATGGAATGAGATGATCTTTAAGGTCCCTTCCAACCCAAACCATTCTGTGGTTCTGTGACTATTCAATTTGTAGTACAGATGGACAGACAAGATATAGGTGTTGTCTCAGATAACCAGGAAAAAGAAGGAGTTAAAAGCTTTGTTGCCATCACATAAACAAAAATTTTTCTGCATGAAGTTCTTGCAGCCAAGTCAGCTGCAGAGGTCTTAGTTAAGCTTCAAGCTAGGCTTGGCTCAAACATGAAAGGTTTTCAACCTGTAGAAGAGCAAGCAGTTTGTCTAAGTTCTTTATAAACACATGAAGCTTTTCTCCCATCTTTTGGGAAACAGAGTTTGTTGGAAGATGCTGTGTTTTCTTTTTTCTTCCAAAAAGGCAATTCAGATGCTTCTCCTAACTGGGAGAAACACCTTTACACAAAACCCTGTCCACTCTGTGAGCCACTTGAAACCATGACTCTGTGATGAGTACCCTGACAAAACTTTTGTAAGAGTTGAGTCCTGAGCTCCAGCTGCTTTACAGAAACGTTTCTCTCCCAGTAGGACACTCCTGAGTTAGAGATGTGCTGCAAAGCTCCCTTACCTTACCAGGTCATTGAGGTCGCCTGTGCCCTCTGTGCCCAGGTGAGCCATGTGCTCATGGAGCTCCTTACACAAAGTGCCCGAGAACATGTGCAGATTAGAGGGACTCATTTTGCCCTTCATCATGCTGTAGAGGTTACCATGGTTCTGATAAAATGCTTCTGCAGGGACAGAGACTAAATGCAAAACAAAACAGAAACATTCTGGAAAGTAGATTTTCACTGAAAGATAGAGTGAACATTTTAACACATAACTTTTGACTCTAATTTAAATGCCTTAACCCTCATTTTCCTAAAGTGTAATTCCCTGGAATCTTCCTTGTAACCCATGTAAAGATTTTGGTAATGCTGCTGCTTCTCCCAGTCTGTGTAACATCTTCCTGCCACATGAAGCTTCAATGCCAGAATCAACAATCCAGAGATTTCCCCCCAGTGGGATGTGCAGAGATGTGCAGGCACGCCACAAAACTGAATGAAGTGAAAAATAATTTATCCCAGGAAAAAACCAGTTTGTGTCTCCACACTATAGCAGTACATCCTCATAAACACTTCATCCTTTTCTAATGACTGTTGGACTACAGGGTAACAACTAATTACTGGTGCAAGCTGATTTTCCAATGAAGTGATAGGACTACCTACTGTTGCTCTAAACGAGGTACACACAGGTGAGGTGTCCAGCCACAGAAAAGGACCTGATCTCAAACTGGGGTTGCTTGATGGTAAAAATAGTAACAGTGCCTGGATCAGAAACTTCTGATTCCTTGAGACTGAATCGAAACCCCTTGGCTGGCTTGCAGAGCTGGATCCTTATGGAGAAATTGGAATTCACCTTCATTTCATAACATGGTCATGGATTAAAATAAACATTTAAGGCATGATCAAGAAGCCAATGGGCTTTTGGTTGGGATTTAATGTTCCTGGGTGACTAGATTTGGTTTCCTTCAAAAAAGAGACAGGTCTCAGTTACCTGCATTCTTGACAGCTTGTTGTACTGCCTGTTCAAAATTTAAGTCTTCAGATTTAAAAAATGCTTCAGTTCCTTCTTCCTCAGTCACAAAAGTGAACCGTTTTCCCAGAGCGAATATTGTGAACACAGGTCCATGCTGGAACAAACAAAGATTTCCTGTCAGTGCACTGTTAACACATTTTGCAGGAGCCCCAGCACGACTTCAGTGCTACTGAGAAGTGAGGAGGGAGGACCTGGTCATTCCTGCTCTCTGCACACCTTGGCTCAGAACTGCAAAAAGATGAACACAGATCAAAATTTGCAGACTTATGGACCAGAAGGGAATGTGATATGTGCCTGCCTGACCTCTTGCACAGTAGAAGAGATTCCTTCTCTTTAGATTAACACTTTATATTTGAAGTACATTGCAATTCAAACAATACAACCTTTGTGGATTTAGAGAACCCAAGGGATGGATTATTGACTCCATCCTTTGGCTGCCACAGCGAAGTACCAATATTGTAAAAATCCATAATCCTACCTATTTCAGTCTACATTGTTTTAGCAAAAACTCCACCCTCCTGCATATTTTTAATATTTCAGGTTCCCTTTCCTTTTCTGTCCTTTCCTTTCCTCTACTTTCTCCTAATACCAATGATTACTTTCTTGTATAGTGTTGAAGGATTAATATCAAAATAGCTGACAAGCTTTGAGCAGAACAGATTGACTGACATTCAGGGAAGGTTTTTGATGCCATAAATCATTCTTTCATCTTCCCTTAATCTAATATCCTAGAAACTCTTCAAACTTTCCGCAATAGACATTCAATTCTGAGTTCCTGCATTATTAAAATGATCCCTGATATTTTTAAACACTCTAAATTAGAAAACAAATGTGCAGTATCTACTGTCTGTTAGATGTAGGCATAAAAAGATCATTCTACCTTGCTCGCATTGTTTATGCCATTGACTTTAACCTTTTTTTTTTTTTGCTGTCTGTGTCTGTAGTGTAAATCCTGTTTCATCAAAAGCTCTCTGAAGCCAAGGAAAAGATTCCTCTTGGCATCAGCTGAATTTTGATTGTGTCCTTCAACTGCAAATTATTAAAGAAAGAATGACTGTTCAAACTCTCTGGGTGATAATAAATAAAATATTGTTTTAATAACAAGTGTTCAAGGACAGGCTGGATGAGGCTTTGAGCACCTGTCCAGTGGAATTTGTCCCTCTCCATGGTAGGAGGTGGAAGAAGATGAGCTTTAAGGTCTCTTCCAACACAAACCAATCTGTGATTCTATGACTCTAAAACAGTTAAATTTCTAAGATTGCTTTTTGATGTCCATGTCCTCATCATCAGTCTGGATAAAAATCAGTGGATTTGTACCATGCTTGTTTTTAAATTAGTTTTTTAAAATTTTAAATTAACATTAAAATGTACTTAAACTTATTTTAAAATAAAATTAAATTTGAACTAATAGCAACTTGCAATAACACTTAATTATTCAATTAAGGTCACACTCAATTAAAGATTGGAACACCTTATTTTAGGTGATTACATGTGAGCAAGATGTCTGAGCTCCCATAATAGACAATAGAAATCAAGTCTGTGCAGTCAAAGAGATCCTAAAAACCAATTCACCAGAGCAGCTCCTGCACACCTGTTTTTGGAGGGAGCTGAACTGCCCTGGGACTCCAGTGACAGCACGGACTATCTGTGCAGTGACCACCCTGGTAACCTGCAAACACCCACACAAACAATCTGGGTTTGAATCTCATCCAGCTTCCTGCAATCAATTTAGAATCATTAAAATTAGACCAATACCAAACAAAACTGAAATAATAAGGCTCCATAGATGGCCTCCTCCGGAACAAGTCAGCTTCACTGAGCAACACAGTGATGGCAGATATTCAAAGGCAAATCTTTCAGAAAGCAGAATTTTGTGTCCAAATAAGTATGACATTTGATAAATACATTGCAAAATTAAACTACTAAAAAAGGTTTGTGAATCAAACTAATAAAGGCAATTTGCTACCCCCAATAATAAAGACTTTTCCAAACATGCCAGATACAGGAAGTCTCCCAGTGTGCTGCTGAGCCTGGTAAATACTCAAGGTGTGAGGAAACCATGTGGGGAAGGAATGTGAGTTATGGATTACATCAGTGTAAGACAAGTCCCACCCTGGAGCCTTTCACTGAGAGTGATGGACTGAGATCTTGTTTTGAAGGAAGAATTGAGCAGGATAGACTTAAACAAGTCCTAGGTAAAACAGTGATAAATATTTCAATTCAGAACTCTTGAGAAATTAAAATAAGAAGTTGCAGAACTCCCTGCTGTGATCTGTTAAATCACCCTCAGCAACAGGAGGATGGACAGGCAAGCATGGTGCCAGAAGGACCTGGGAAGCCTCAAAGTGTCATTTTAGTACTCAAAAAGTTATAGTAAGTGTTTAAATTAAAGATTGGGGTTAGTAGTGCATAAACAGGATGTACTGAAAAAGAGCCCAGTACAGCTTTTAGGGAGACATAAGGTTGTGTAGCATTAGAAGTTTTCCTAATTCATTCTGTGGAAGAAGAACTAAAAGTTTACTCATGATCTGGAGTCATTTGAGAGTCTAAACAATGAGAAGACCTAGAAATATCACAGAAGAAGGCTCAGAATAATGATACTCTGAAATGACTCCAAGATGTATTATGCAAGTGCTAATAAATGGCTTTAAACTGAAAGCAGGTAGGTTTGCATTAGATATTAGGGAGAAATTCTCCACTGTGAGAGTGGTGAGGCACTGGCACAGGTTGCCTGGAGAAGTTGTGCATGCCCCATCCCTGGAAGAGTTCAAGACCAGGCTGGATGGGGCTCTGAGCAACCTGGTCTAGTGGTAGGTGTCCCTGTCATGGCACAGGGGTTGGAATGAGATGATCTTTCAAGTTCCTTCCAACCCAAGCCATTCTATGGTAATTAATCTGGAGCTCTTATCTTGCTAGGAAAGGAGAGGGAAAAAGACAACAAACTTCTAAACCCATCCTGTGCCTGCATCCTCAATTTAACTTGTGTTTCTGCCCATTCTATCTCAGCAGTATACTCTGAGCTAGTCAAAGTCAAAGAGATGCACAACATGCATGAATATTTCAATAAAAGGAGATTAAGTGGACTTAGATCCCAGGAAAAGAGGAAAAGTTAATAATTATTCTCAGTTTCTCATGATGAAAAAGCTAATGGGTTTGAGATTAGGAGTTAGATGGTATTAAACCAGACAGAATACTTTATTCTTATGGGTCATGATTAAATTATAGATTGACTTCTGTGGGTTGCTGTGAAGCAAAAATTATACACAGGGTAACAAAAGATATTAGGTCACATCATCTGGATGCAAATTCCAGCCTAGCAAATCCCTAAAGTGGGAGCTGGGAAGAAAAAGCAGGAGGCTGCATACTCTCACCTGGGTGTGCTCCTTACACCCTGTTACTGATCACCTCCTAATGGCTGCTGTCCCAGAGAGACACCTGAATAACCAGACTGTTCATCTGTCAAAACGTGTAATTATATTGATGTTACACTGCAATAAAATCAGCTCCTGGAACGAGCTGTGGGGCAGTTCTGCACTTGTGTTATGGGCAGGTACCAACGGAGCGCAGGCTCTGCTGCCAGCACTGCATCCCAGGTTACTGCTCTGAAACAGCTTTTAAGACCTCACAACATACAGAGATACAGAAAGTAAAATAAAAATCCTCTTAGGATTTACTGGTTTCACTCATGAAAGCTAATTTTTTTCCCAAAGATTGAGAAACACTTCAGTGCCACAGTGAGAGGCAGATTCGAGCCTAAGGAAAATAACATTCCAGATAAATAAAAACTTCAGAAGGATGTTCTCCAAAATCCCAAAGGAAATCAGGGAAACAGCCATTTTCCCCAGGGACACTGACAGGGGGCAACCACTCTCAGCTGAGACAGCTGCAGTTGCACCAAGAGTCCTGCTGGGAGCACTGGGTGGGTTTCCCCCCCCTTGACTGCAGCCACACAGGGTCGATGCCACGTCCCCTCTCTAGCTCAGGGACTGCAGCATTTTGGTCTTCTATGCCTGGGACCAGTCACAGACCTTTAGTGACCCGGCTGTGGACACTGACTATGGAAATGCTCCCCCAGAAGCCTTCTCCAGCCTGTTCCCCTCCACATGTCCCTTGCAGTGTAACCCAGTGAGCCATCCCTCACCCAGCTGCACAGACAGTAAGGCCAAGAGTCCTGGGACATGGCCCCTCATCCCAAATCAACACTCTGTCTGAGAGGGATGCATGGATCCCACAGATCCCTACAACAGTGTAGAACAACCTCATGGGTTTAACCGAACTTCTCCTGTTTGCTCAATTAGCAAACTGATGAGAAAAATTTGAAATTCCTTACTAACCCTTACCATGTTTGCCAGGCAAAGTGGGAAGCCACATCCTTTGAACCCCTCATTAAGCAGCTCTCCCTGTATTTTATGTTGCATGGTGGCTCTGGTTATTCCCCCTGCCCATCGCAGACTGCCTGCAAAACTTCTTTCACTTGGCAGCTTCAGGAGGAAGAGGTGGTATCTTTTATTAGATCAGAGGTTAAACATTTTATTAGAGCAGGGAACTTTCTTTTCTTAGTCCCAGTGATGACACAAGGGGGAAAGGAGACAATTCTTCCAGCCCACATATTCTTCCGTAGGTGGAAAATTAGAAGCAGCAAACTCCAGGCAAAGGGCAGGTTGGAAGTAGTGGAACTTTACCGTGCTAGTCCAGAACTTTAGAGAAAAAGCAGTGAAGGATAGACACAAAAGGAATTAAGAAAAGAAGTAATTAAGAAAGAAAGGAAGAAAGAGATGAGTGTCACTTTGACAGTCTGAAGGATTAATCCAGGAGAGGAATTTTCTCATTGCAAGAGTCTCCCCTGAAAGTAATGACCCTACAGAGATTAAGAAGTTTCACACTGCCTAAAGCCTGCTTCTGCAACACCTTTTACGAGGGCAGCTTGCTCATACTAAGGATACTTAACCCTGTTCTGGCAGTATTAAGGAGCCTGGCATTATTGCAGATGTATTTTGCAAGCCCTGTAGCGCCTGTTAATGACCCCTTTGGCAGCAGCACGTGTTTTGTTTGGCTGTACTCTGCAGCAGTGCCTACTCTTTTAAAAAAGGGAGCAGGCAGGAAAAGGCTTACTTTTCCTGGCCTCAGCTCAGCTGCCAGTGTGGGAGGTGGGAACGGATGGAGACTTCCAGTGCCTGAGGGGGGTTTAAGGAGACGAAGGGGCAAACAAACAAGAGACCTTCCTCAGGAACAGGGAGATTGTCAGGTGATGGTGCTGCAGGCAGCCAGCCAACCTGGGAGGGATGGATGGAGACACCCCTCTTGGCCCAGGGGGACCACAGGGAGAGGTCACAAGTCACAAGGATGCTGAGCTGCTGGACTAAAAGTCAAAGGAAAGGTCCTACCAGCAAACACACAGTAAAGGGAGAGATGTAAGAAAGCGTTCTCTTCCTTCATTTCCTCCCACTGAAAATGTTTCTTGGCCCAGCTTCTGTCCCAACAAAACCAGAGGTTTATAAAGGCCTTCAGGAGTTTCTGGTGTGTGCAGATGTGTCAGCAGCTGCCACAGCATCAATCTGGAGTCTGAAGGGTCTCCAGGCAAACAAATACCAAAATTAATTAACCCAGAGCCACGCAGTGAGCATTTGTACCCCAACACAAGTATGTAAATGCTTTGCTCATTCCATCTGTTAATGAATGCCAAAAAAGTACTCTTCTGCCAGGTTTGTTTTAAAATTTCATCCGAGAGATTTTGTTAAAAGTTTCTTGGGGAAAAAAGGCAACTAAAGTCATGGTGAAACTGCTGTCCCCAAAACGGACTGCACTGTAAAGGACAGTTTATCAGGCTGCTTTAATCTGGCTGCCGTAAAAGTGCGTTTGCAACAGAACAAGGAGGTTCCCTAATAGCCTAATATCAAAAGAGTCAAAGAAATATTATGATTGGAATTTTAAGTGGGGCTTGGCCAGTTTATTTAAAGGATTATATAGCACAGTTTCTGAAATAGTAGAAGAATTGGCAGAAATGAGTTTTCTTCCAGTCCTACATTTCTGCCCTAAGATGAATGAACAAATAACTGATGATGGTATGCACAGATGAAATATACAGGAAAGACATAGTAATATAAAATTGAAACTGGCCTCTCAAGCAGAGAGAAGCCAAGGAACTCCAGATCATACCTATAAGCTTACACCATGATGCACTCAATGTGCTTTAATACAAGATTGACAGCTCTTGTTGTTCTCAAAGATCAGATTTAATCCTCTGCTTTAACACCATGAGTTTGTAACAATACGAAAAGAAATGCAAATATGAAATCTAGCACTTCAAAATGAGAAAGCACACTTTAAACATCCAGTATTTATTGATGCAGAGTTTTTTTCAAATTTCAGGATGCCACAGTGGTTTCATTTTTAGCTAGCTTTTGCAAGGAGTGGGCTGTGTGTTCCTTCAGTATGGAACACTCAAGGCTGACTACACTGTAGTAGCAGGTGATATAATCCCTGAATGAAAGTGGGAAACTGGGGTTTATGTCAGTAATTATTAGCTGTCTAGAAATCAGGCATCTTACCTAAATTAATAATTTGATCTTTTTCTATCCAACGGACACAGGAAAAGAAATTTAAGTCCAGGGGGTAAATCTCGATCTTCATGTTTAGTTAAGTTTTTTCAGGATGGAAAACTTTGTCTGCCAAGCATGTTTGTGTCTCCCTTGAACGCTGAGGTACACCAGCTGGTACTCAAACATCTCACCTAACTTTATACATGCAAATATGTGGTTTCCTGGTCTCAGCACTTGGCACAGAGTTTTCCACATTATCTGAAACCAAGATTAACACACAGCCAGACTGCAAAGGCAAAACGGCAGAGGTCCAAGCAGGATGATCACAGCACAGAGATCGTGCCTGGATCAGATCCACAGCTCAGCAATGCTGGTGGTACTAAGCCGATTTTTCGCCACTTAAATGCTTCCTGACGTTATAAAACGTGACAGGAAAAGGGCAAATCTGAACGCAGAAGTTTCTGGTTGCCTTTCCCCTTGCAGGCAGCCACCCTGAGCACGCACCCACGAGCAGGCACGCCAGCGCACGCATTACCTTGTTTCTGGCTTGCTCTATAAACTCCAGAGGAGCTTTCCCGAACTGAAACGCAGCTCCAAACCAAGGGATCCAGCTCCTGATGCAAGGAGGGGAGCTCGGGTTTCTCAGCTGAAACAAAAGAGCCTTGACAATGAGGAGTCCCAGGAGCGCTGCCAAGAGCAGAGCGAGATCCATTTTGCCTCTTCGCCGCCTGTCCCAGCCCCAGCAGCTGCTCCGCCTGCCGCGGCCCCGGCATGGCCGCGCTGGCCCGGCTCCGAGTTCATCAACAGGGGCCTGTCTGATCGGCCCTGCCAGCCGAGCGCTGCCACGGGGACAGGGTGTCAAAGGCACTGAGCAGCACAGGGCACAAGCCCTTGTTCTGGGAAAGGCAGAGCCAATTCTGCTCTCTTCTGGCATGAGGACCAACTCTGCCGCTTGCAAAACTTAGATGTTGCTGTGGCCAAATCCTTGGACTTTGCACCAGCTGCTGGAAGGCCACCCGGGCAGCCAGGGACAGAGCCAGGGACACTGGCAAAGCAGTGCAGGGCTTTTTTCAGTTTATTTTAAAAAAAAAAAAAAAAAAAAAGGGTTTTTTTCCAATATTGAGATTACAAAGCAGAGAGCCTGTGATTTGCAGACATTTAGCTTTCAGCAAGTCAGATGGCAAGAAACTTCTGCAGGCATCACCTGAAGCAGAAACCTTAAGAAAGGTCTCTCACCTGTCTGAGATACCTCATTAAAGGCTAGATGTGTGTCCAGTGTCTGAGGAACAGAGAAACACTTCTGAGGTTGAACTGACAATTCAAAACCTGCTGGTCACCTCTATTATATCAGTGCCATGTCAGAAGACAAGGTTTCAGAGAGGTCAGATTAGTTTCTTTACATGTGTGAAAGGGGCACAGCAAAATTACTTACGGAATACATTAAGCATAAAAAAACCCTAGGAAGAGCTGTCAGAGCCTACCCCCGCACACCCTCGGCAGGTTTAAAGAGAGCACAAAACCAGGAGGAGTGGCTGACAGACCAGATAAGTGTGCTGCCACCCAGGAGGACCTCAACAGGCTGGAAAATGGGCAGACAGGGATTTATGTTAAAATCATAGAATAACAGCTTGGAAAGGACCTCAAGGATCACCTGGTCCAGCTTTCCTGGCAAAAAACAAAACAAAACAAAACAAAACAAAACAACAAAAAACCCCCACAAAACAAACAAACAAACAAAAAACAAAACAAAAAACAAAACCAAAAACAAAAACAAAAACAACAACAACTTCATGAAGTTCAGCAGAGGGAAGTGCCAAGTTCTGCCCCTGGGTAGGAACAACACCATGCACCAGTACAGGCTGAGGGGGCACCTGGGTGGACAGGAACTTTGCAGATGTGGGGTCCTGGTGGACACCATGTTGAACACGAGTCAGAGATGTACCTTTGCACTCAAGAGCACCCTGGGCTGCATCAGGGAAAGTGCTGCCAATAGGCTGAGGGAGGTGATCCCCTGCCAAGAGTGAAGTGCCAAAAAAGGACTGGAGCATTTGTCATTTGAGGAGAGACTGAGGCAGCTGGGACAGCTCAGGGGGATCTTCTCCTCTTGCACACCTGAAGGGAGAGTGTGAAGAGGATGGAGCCAGGCTCTTTTAGGGGTGTCCAGTGAAAGAGCAAGAGGCACTGGGCATAAACAAATAGAGATACAAATACAGTTTAACCCCCTTCCTATACAGGAATAGGTGCACAAAGAGGAACCTTTGTCTCTGTGCAGACAAACAGTACAGTAAAAGTAGCACAGCAGAAATACACCTGATAGTAGAGGGTTAAGAGCTGTGAAAAACAGGTCTATGTCCTTCATTAAATAGTTACGCTGAAATACCTTGGGGTGTTACCTATTGGTTGTAGGCAGAAGAACAAGCCCACGTATGTCAGCTGTGACAAACAGGGTGTTGATCTCCATTTTGCAAACTGTCTGGAACAAGCAGATAAATCACTGTTAACCGTCATATTATTACACTTCTGTGTTTAGCTATCACAGCTCTTTATATGTTTATTTCCTGGTTTTATTTTATCCATTAAATTATTTCTCTTCCTATAAAGAGGTAAAGTGATAAGAGAGCTAAAGGCCCGGTAATATTGGAGTATATTTTCATTATATGCATGATATATTTTCATTAACTCACTCAGTAGTGACGTTAAAGTGATCTACGTATACAGGTAAGACAAGCCCTCAAGCCTCTGTGAAGACATTCAATAAAGGATTTTGTGTTTGTTTTGGCCTATTTTTTGGTTGGTTTTGTTTAGTTTGTGCTTTTAGGGCATGATTTGGTGAAGGACATGAGATGCAAGGCATTGTTGTGAGGAGGACACAACCACTACAATGGTGGAACAGTCACTGCCAACCTTTCCTCAGGCTGGGTCCTAGTCTTGGGCAGTGGTTAATGGTCTTTCCCAGTGAACTAACACAGAAGCACAGGTGAGGGCACTGGGCAGTCTGGCTGCCTTTCTCCAGCAGCACAGAGCTCTCCCAGACCCTGCTGCTGTGCTTCTGCCCCATCTGACATCCACCCCCTCCCTGCATATGCAGCCTTTGGTCAAACTGGCTTTGGACAGAAACCAAAAAATTCCATCTCACCAAGAACTGAAATAAATGAATAGGAAGGGTCCTCTCTGCTGGTGCTGTCTGTCTCAGGATTTGGGAATATAGGAACTCCAGGTGCTTGATGGATCTCTGTGAGTACTGGCCCTTCTCCACACATCACAGAGCTGTCCATGCAAGCATCCACCTCTGGTCAGGCTCATTTCAAAGATCCTGTGGAAAGAGAAAATTTCTCTTCACTGCCATCCCCCAATCATCTGGTTTTAAAAGAATGTATTTCTTCAGGCTAAAAATGACCATGCAGAGCTGCTCCTTCCTTAGGCTGCTGCAATGCTATGGGGTTTATTTTAAGGAGGGACCTAGTTGTTGTTTCCTACTCCCTAAAGCACAGTCATAGGGAAAACAGAATGAAACTGTACCCAGAGGTGAACAGCTAAAGAATGGTTGTGAAATCCCCATCCTGGGAGGTTTTCAGGGGACCACACAAGACCTTGGGCAACCTGATGTAACTCTGAAGCTCTCCCTGCTGTGACAGAGGACTGTAGGATGACTGCAGGTGAACTCTAGAGGTCCTCTCTACCCCACATTACAAGTCGATGATACACAGGCTGACACAGCGTGGCACAAGCTGACCTCAGCCCACAGAACAGCTGTGGAGGGAGGCACAAAGTGCCACAGCAGATTGCATGAACTGTCCAAAAACAGGCTTTGAACCACTCACACCTTCTGTGCAGCCAGGCGCGTTTGCATTAAATTGCAATATGCCCTCTCCCCATTTTTAACCAGGGCTTTGTCAGCAGTTTATCACTGCATGAGTTCTAATCAATTTTAACCCCAAGAAGGATCCAATTTAATACCAGTTACTGGTGACCAATGAGATACATTCATCCTACTTAACTGAGTATTTCCCCTGCAATGCTCCCTTCATTTGTCTGAATTATTGTGAGAGGGCCACTCACCAAAGCTTTAGGCAGTCAGACAGGGATGTGGGGAGGTGTTCTGGGATAAATTTCTGTGACCTAAAAAATCCTCAAATCAGCATGAGGATTACTGACTAATGGCTAATCATTAACTAAGGGATTCAACTGAGCCTTAATGATAAATGAAAAGCTTCTCTTGAACAGCGCATACCTTACCTTTTTCTTTTTTATGATGAGAACCTAAATATATCTACAATAATTTAAGAGAAATTAAGACTGGCACACAACAGGGCTTCAGCATTCAGCTAGGAAAAGCTTTAAACTTTTCATTTAAGGGCTGTAGACAGTGATCAGCTTCTGCCGTCCCAGGCTGGGATCCTTGTTCAAACTGCACTGCTCCGTGCCTAACCCGCAGCCCCAGCTGGGCACATAGCTGTTGGTAAATGCAGCTCTTACTAAACCAGATCGGGGTCAATTCATCCCTTCCGGATGCAGCTGCTTGATACGGGAACAGAGTTTGGGGCTCCCCAGGCAGGGCTGCCAATGACAGCACTCCGCAAAGCAAAAAGACCCCACGCGTAATCTTGAGCTCTCATTAATGATTACTCTTTTAAATGTAGATAGTGGACAAACCCGTGCGTGTGTCTGTACCTGCACTGCCGGTTTCCGGGCACAGAGCAGCCTCGGTGACAGACTACATTTCCCAGGAGCCTGTTGCGCGGGAGTCCCCTGTGTCGCTGCAGAAGGACCTTGCAGCTCTGCAGAGCCACTCGGGGTGCTGCAGTTCCCGGTGCTGGCGCTGGAGAAACATGACCTTCAGCAGCTTGTCTCCTAAACCACCCCGAGCTGATCTGCGCTAGGGCCCGCTCTTGCTGCAGACAGACCCGGGCAGGGTGGCTGGTTAGCCTCGGTTCATGTGAGATGCTAGATGTCACCTGCAGAAGAAGAGAGGAGCTTACCTCTTCCAGAGAGATGGCCCCGAGCCAGCAAATTCGCTCTGTCAGCCTGTGCAGCGGCTGTGGCAGAACTAGGTACAACTCACCGTGGTTTTCCGAGAGGGAAGGGGGTCAGATTTACTTACGGGGGGGCATGGGGAACATCAGTCCCCAGATGCCTCATTCCTCAGTGTTCCGCTCCAGCAAATCTGCATTTCACTGTGCTAGTCGTGGCTTTTCCGTAATCTAAGCCTTGCAAGTGTTTTATGCCACCTGCCCGTGGCTGGAGGGAGGGTTTTTCAGGATGAAATCTTTGCCTTGGAGACTGAAGGGCTGCAGTCATTAACTCAATGCAGTTGTGACTAATTTAAGCTTTGCACTGGCTGGGTTTCCAGAAAAAGACTAAAGAGGCAGGCAGATCTGTTGCCTAAGTTACTAGCAAGGCCTGATTCCTTCAGGAATTTCCTTTTCATAGTTAATGAAGGTTAATCAAAGAAAAATCAACTCTTACGTTTCTGATCACAGTGGAGACGGCTTTAAAAATGGAGTTGGAAAACTGCTCGGTGAAACATGGAATAGAAGCCCACTGGCACTTACACAGCACTACTTTGTGACCAAGTAACTTATTTTGAATATTTTTCAGCATATTCTTTATAATTTTTACAAATTTTTACAGGCAAATCTGTTACATTGGTCTAGCGATTTGTAACTTCTTGATCTTTGCTAATCTTTAAACATGAATACTAAACTTAATGCACAAATAGACTATAAACCTGCTGAGGCTTTGAGCAGTGACTACCTTCCCCTGGCACCTGAGTCCCGCTCTGGAAGGACCCTGGTGTGTCACAGAGGTATCAAAACAAAGACAAGCCCTGCTCCTGGGCACAGGCTGGGAAAGTCCATCGCTAGGCACTCCTGGCCTGGAACTGAAATGAGGGGCACACTACGTATCCATACTGTTTCAGGAGCAGCCCTGGGAAGCTGAGATCCACTTGGATCCCCTTCACTGGCCACCAGTTACTTCAGTGAGAGAAATAGCAGGCTAGACATGATTTGAGTGCCTGCATAAGAAAAGCAGCATGCTTTAGGGTGGTTTGTAGGACAGATATGCAGGTAAGTTTGTAGATGAGCCTGAATGTGTGTCTGCATTATGATGACCTCCGTGGGGTTGTTCCTGACCATAACAAGTGCTGCCACTGTGCTGGGCAGAATTGGAGAGATCCCGTGATCGATTGCGAGATATGACTGGTCTGTATTCAGGGGGAGTAACTGGAACAGGATTTTTAATCCTGAGTCCCTCTGAAGGTACACATATTGCATAAGAAATCTGCAAAACTAAATATGGGAGAAAGACCGGGAGTTTGACAGGAATGTAATTTAGCTACTTGTGCCCAGAACCACTTTTAACAGATTTGGATGTGAGTTCTCCTCCAGGGATCTCCTGCACGCTGTTGGGTACAGGCCCTGTTCCCTGCTGGTGCCTGCACAGCCCCTTGGGCCCCGGCAGGGCGTTTTGGTGCAGGTGTTCCCGGCACGGGAGGTCTCCGCGCAGCGGCATTCGCATTCACGTGTGTTCCCGGCGCTTTCCCCTCAGTGACGTTTCCCCTGGATCTCACGAAAACCCGGCTGCAGATCCAAGGTGAAGCTGCCGTGCGCCGCGATGGCGCTGCGGCCGGGCAGGCGGTCCCGTACCGCGGAATGCTGCGCACGGCGGCTGGAATCGCGCAGGAGGAGGGGGTGCGGAAGCTCTGGCAAGGAGCCACGCCGGCCGTCTACCGCCACATAGGTGATTATCTGCTCGTGATGGGACAGGCTTGGGTCCTGCCTCCTGTGGCCAACAGAGTGAGCTTGCCATATTTTCTTGTACTTCAAATATACCTGTGAGGACTTCTTCAGTCTAACCTGCAATCCCACTTTGAAACATACGAGATTCCAGATCAATATCGTCTCTTCCTTCCCTTTACCAGTCCTTCATGGCTTTATTCTGGCTTCTGGGAAAACAGAATATAAGTTCTCTGTCATCTTTGCTGGTAGGTCTTGCCCAGGAAGCACAGACACTCAGGAGTCCTCAGAACAATAAATGTCTCAAATGTGAGGGAAGTGGGGACAGATTAGGAAAAAAGATGAGGTTGCAAACACGAGGGAAGAATTCAAGTGCTAGAAGAAATGCATTAGAGGTTTGGCCACAAGCAACAGCTTTCTGTGCTTTACTTGGAAATACAATGACAGCAACAAACCTCAAAAGCACTTGGCGGGGGTTTTGTGTTTGGCATCAGCCCAGAAGGAAGCAATGCATCTCCTTAGAGTGCAGGCAAAGCTGTGCTGCCTCCTGGCAGACCTGTGGCTCAGCACTCTGGCTCTCCCACTGACACCTGGCAACCCCCTCACTTTACCTGATCACAAACGTGATCTGATCACAAACGTGAGAGCAGTGACCAGCTGACCCAGGCGAGCTCTGCAGTGTCATAAACCAACGTCTTGATCTCTCTCTCACAGTGTGACCTCCAGAAATGGCAGACCCAAGCACTGTCTCCCGCTTTTGTTTTCCACAGTATACACTGGTGTTCGGATGGTTACTTATGAACAACTCCGTGACTCCGTGCTTGGCAGGGTGGAGGGTGAAAGTTTTCCTCTCTGGTAATGTTGCATATTCATCCATATTTTTATTGCTTGCTTGGGGTTTGTCCTTAATATGGGAGTCCTACAGCCAAATCTTAGGTCCAAAATATATCTGGTTTTAGAATGGGATTGATAAAATCTCATATAAAATACTTGTCCTGCATTGTGCTACAGGGAGGGAGAACTACAGATAATACTGATATTTCTGATTGTGTGAAAATAAATAGACCCATAAAATCAACACAGCTCATGTAGTAGCAGTGGGAGATAAAGAAAGTTTTATATATCAGCAAGGAGTTTGGTATTTCAGATGGGCATTCAATTATAATACATGGAGCATCATCCCTTGCTTGTGTACTTTGCCATCCTGCCTTTAAACGTTAAGTGAGGAGCATAATGGAACCATGATTTTTTTTTTCCCCAGGTAAGTTTTAACCCTTTCTTAAAATTAAAAGAAATATTGCTGACTACTTTAACAACCTGCAGCCACCACAATTATTACCTCTACTTTGGCTCTTAATATATGAAATAACCATTTACACTTATTTCACCTGGATTGTGCTTTTGAACTCTTCAGCTTTAGCACTGTGACTTGTGAAGATTTTCAGCACAATTTTTCTCCATTTGGCAGGAAAGCTGTGGTTGGAGGCATGTCTGCGGGTGCCATCGGACAGTTTTTCGCCAGCCCAGCTGATCTGGTGAAGGTGCAGATGCAGATGGAGGGAAGAAGGAAGTTGGAAGGAAAACCGTTACGGTCGGTTCCTCTCAGAGCTGGTGTTTTTTTCCCCGTTACTGATCACTCTTTGGCCCAGGGTGTGGTTCTCTGTTTTCTGCCACCCCTTCTCCCCAGCTGCTCTGTGCCCTTTTACAGGGAGAGCACCCAATAGCTCTGGGCAGTGAAGAGGGAGGGGGGATTCAATACTTCCTCCTTACTCCATTTATACTCATCTTCTTTATTCTGATTTATTGGTCCCAGGGACCACAAATCAATCCTCCATGCTGCAGCACATCCATGCCAGCACTGTACCGTGGGGAGGGAAGGATGCTTTCTGAAGATGGGAAGATGGAAGAAAGGATGAGGTTTTTGCAGGATGAACTGGCACGGGGAAGGCTCGCACACAGCAGGGCTTGAGACCTTCCTGCGAATACCGGGACCTGCTGCTCTTTGCATCCCAAACTGCTGCCATCATTTGGTGTCACGTACATTTAGTATTGCAACCCAGGGTGGGATCAAAGGGTTTTCTGCTGTTAGGGACCAGATCACTGCTTTGCAAGGCAACCAGTATTTCTGGTAAAATATTGTGGCATGAAAGTCAAAGATGGATCCAAAAATGGATCCAGAGGGCCAGATCCTTGCAGGTATAAATTGCTAATCTTAACGTGAGGACTCAGTGCAGCGAAGTGGTGGAATATGCAAAGATTTCACTGGGCTGTCTACCCACAAGTTGCATCTTGATTTCAGGTTTCGAGGTGTGCACCACGCATTTCTGAAGATCCTGTCTGAAGGAGGAGTAAGGGGACTTTGGGCTGGATGGGTACCAAATGTTCAAAGAGCTGCGTTGGTGAACATGGGAGGTAAATGAAGTAATTTGGTCTGCAGCACTTCAGGCCCCATCAAAAGCTTTAGGAAAAAGGAGTTCAGCTGCTCCCTTGGTCTTAGTGTCTTGATTACCTTCACTGGGGCGCTGTTTGGAGCATCCTGCAGGTGACCTCTGCCTTGCGCACCTGTGTTTTGGTCCTGTGGAAATCAAATGGCTTAAAAGTAAGAGTTTTTAGCTGAGCTTAAGGAAAAGTAGGCTGGGAGCTGAAGGGGTCCCACAGCCAGCAAAGCAGGGACCTCACCAGCCACAACCCAATGCCCAAGTGAGGTGAGCAGGGCAGAGGCAGAGAAGGCAGCCAGGTCTCACCAAGATGCAAATCCTCAGGGAAGTGTGTGGTGAGGAGGCAGCTCTGAGGCCAAGCCAGGAAGCTGAGCCAGCAGCAGGGCTGGTGAGGGTCACCCAGATACAGCTCAGCATCATCTGTAAGGTAAATCAGAGCAGATGGGAGCAGAAAAGAGAATGCACTCACATGTCTAAAGACAGGACTCAGGTGCCACAGCCCTCATCAGATACTGAGGGCAGAGTTCCAGCCGTGCCAAAGGCAGGAGCCCCAATGGAAATGAACATCCTGTGTCATGAACAGCACAGACACCATTTACTCCTGACAGTTGTTTTTTCTCATTATCCTCTTTTCAGATCTGACCACCTATGATTCAGTGAAACACTTTTTGCTTCTGAACACAGCACTTGTGGACAACAGTGTGACTCACAGTGTTAGCAGGTGCCGTAATCTCCAATTACCCCTTTTCCACTGTGGAGCATTTCCAGCCTTGCTGTCTTCGTCTGCCTCTCTGTGCCAGCAGATGACCCCATTCTTTGATTTTCATACTGCTGATAAAATGCAACCTAAGAATTAATTTTTTTCCTGAGAGAACATTACTTTATAGAAGATAAAAGAGAAAGAATGCAACCTTTGCTATAAAACTGCCCTCACTAGAAGTGCCTTGTTGGTGCATTTAAACACCTTTGCTCTAATCTGTGGGAGCACAGGGATACAACCACTGCAGAACAACCTCTTTTTCTCCCTTAAATGATGAAGAAATCTACTTTATATAAACAATATTATGTATTGCCTATTGTGGGTCCTTCATCCCTGACTCAGAACTGCACACAGAGGTGAGGGCAGCCAGCACTGGGAGGAGGTGTGAGCAAGAGCAGTACTAGCAAGCCTCCCAAACCAAGTTTATGGTATGAGTTATTACTCATGACCTTATGATAACTGCTTTAATATATCTTTATTATAAGAACTGGAATCACGATGCTAAAGTTGTCATGATACATCTTGGTTTCTTCCTGAAGTATCTCTTGCTGTTGGCAGTGCCTGCTCCGGGCTGGTAGCAGCTGTTCTGGGAACTCCTGCCGACGTGGTCAAAACCCGGATAATGAACCAGCCGAGGGATAAGCAGGGAAGGTACGGACACTTCGGAGACCGACTTTTCAGCAGCAAACTGAAACCGTGGGTCTCACTGATTTCACTGGGAGTGAAGTGTGAAGTTGATAATTTGCTCTTCATCTTTCTGGTCATCATTTTACTGATTTAGTAAATGTCTGGGTGGTGTTGCTGTGATGGCCACCTAAGCATAATCAGTGGATTTCAGTTCCGGATTAGACTCCAGGGAGCTTACAAAAGAGCATTTGCTTGTAGAAAAAATATCAACTACATACTATCTGTATGAGGGGGATGGAAATTTTAAAAATTGTTTATTTGTAATCCTAACACTGTTTGTTCTCCTTGCATATTGCTAGAGGTCTGCTCTATAAATCTTCCATGGACTGCTTGATTCAAACTGTGCAGGGTGAAGGGTTTATGTCTCTGTACAAAGGCTTTATACCAACTTGGATGCGAATGGTACGTGATTTTTAATGATTTACAAGAACAATTAGCATAAAAATGTGAGGAGTGTGGATGCAGCCCTAACCCTGTGTAATATTACGATTTTTGTACAAAAGACATAATCATAGAATCGTAGAATGGTTTGGCTTGGAAGGGACCTTAATGATCATCTTGTTCCAAACCCTCTGCCTTGGCCAGGGACACCTTCCACTTGCTCAGAGCCCCATCCAACCTGGCATTGAACACTTCCAGGAACGGGGAGTTCACAGCCTCTCTGAGCAGACAGGCTTGGGAACCTCCCTGGGAACCAGAGCAGTATGAGACTGAACTTAGTATGATTTTTAAGAGGAGACAGTTTAATCTAATGGGTTTATTTACTGGGTTACTTCTGGTTTAACCCTCTAACTTCAGTGTTTGTTTTCTCAGGCTCCTTGGTCACTGGTATTCTGGCTTACGTATGAACAAATCAGAAGGATGTGTGGAGTTAGTTCTTTTTAAAACCTTCAATATTCACAAAAGAGAGAAGACTCAAAAAGCTGAAATCTCATTCCACAAGGTAGTAGGATCACATGAGCTTGTTGCTCCAAATCCAGTCCTTACTGGTTAGGAGCAGCCATGACTTCAGGATACTATTTGATTGTCAGACTGCTACATGAAATTCATATTATCCACTGAATAAAATTGTCACAATAATACTTCAACTAGCAGCCAGCATCAGCTTTCTGAACCAGCAAACAGGAATAAAAAAAAGTCTACCAAGCAAATAGAACATAATATGGTCTCCTTGTTTGATAATTGAGATGGTTCCTATTGTTAAAGACAAGAGCAGGTTGATCAAGGTACTGAACATGTTCTGTAGCTAAGCATCTATAAAATTATTTGGGAATTTTTATTAATTGCATTTGGACAGAGATAAGGAACTACCTCATTAGTTTGATGTCTCAGCAAACCAGCCTGTAGTGCTAGGTATTGAAAAAGATAAAAGCAGTTTACCTGATTCCAAATTTGCTTTGCACAAAAAGTGGAAGGGTTTGTGTTCCTCCCTCTTCCCAGAGACTGCCTGACCTCTCCGCTCAGCTATTTGAGTAAGATCATGGTTGAAATGCAGTCCTGTTCCCAGGAAATCAAAAGCCTAGTTTGCACTGCCCTGCTTGAAGGGCTCGGGATACTCCATAGGACCAAGCTGAACTACTTGTCCTGTGACAATCTTGGTGCTGATGTGGCAGATTGCGTCATTAAGGTACCACTTTTCCATGGAAACACACACCCTGCCCACTTTCAGTCTCAGTGGAATATAACGTTCTCTTCAATGATGCAAAATGTTTGAACAGGAGTAATTTATTTATTTTTAAACCTAAAGACTTCTAGACTTCATAGAGAAGGAGGCTAGTGCTGTTTGTCACTAGGTTCATCTTTGGCAATCAAGAGGCAAAAATGCAATATTAAAAACAGCCATGAGTAGATAAAACAAAGCTGGCTCTGATTTAGTAATATCTAGTAATGGGATTACATAGAAGACTTGGCTTTCTGAATAAATACCCAGGATTTCTTCTGTCTTTGCAACCAGTGTCTCCAATGTGCCAGTTTCTCATTAAACAGAGTTTGGGTGTCTTCTTGGCTTGCACTTGTACTTTCTGATTGTGTTGTAGTTCAGTTGTGGCTGTGTGCATTTGGGGGTGTGCCTCCAGCTTGGAAAACATCCATCTCACCGTTATGAGGGAGTCACAGAACCACAGAACGGGGCAGGTTGGAAGGGACCGCAGTGCGTCACCTGCTCCCACCTCCCTGCTCAAGCAGGGTCATCCCGGAGCACGTGGGACAGGATTGCACCCAGACAGTTCTGGAATGTCTCCAGTGAGGGAGACTCCACACCCTCTCTGGACAGTCTGTTCCAATGCTTGGTCACTGCACAGGAAAGTTCTACCTCATATTCAGGTGGAAAGTCCAGTGCATCAGTCTGAAGGTTTTGTTCGGAAATCCTGATACTTTTCTAGCTGATATCCTGAGAAACTAATCCAAGTCCTTTCCACTGGTGTCTTGCACTCCAGCACCAGCAATGACACACCAGCAAAGCTGCTGCTTCAGTTACATCCCAAGCAGTCCCACCTGCCATCCCGTTACCCTGATAACCCTGGTGATGGATACACAGCCTTACCTTTCTAATGAAATAGAATAAGTATTTTTATCATAGAATCATTGAACGGTTTGGGTTGGAAGGGGCCTCAAGGATCATTTAGTTCCATCCCCCTGCTATGGGCAGGGACACCTTCCACTGTCCCAGGTTGCTCCAAGCCTCGTTCAACCTGGCCTTGGACACTTCCAGGGATGGGGAATCCACAGCTTCTCTGGGCAGCCAGTGCCAGTCTCTCACTGCCCCCACAGTAAAGAATTTATTCCCAATATCCAATCTAAACCTGCTCTCTTTCAGTTTGAAGCCATTCCCCCTTGTCCTGTCACTCCAGGCCCTTGTGAAAAGTCCCTCTCCATCCTTCTCTTCAGCTCTCTTCAGGCACTGGAAGGCCACAGTTAGGTCACCCTGAAGCTTCTCTTCTCCAGGCTGAACAATCCCACTTCTCTCAGCCTTTCCACATAGGACAGTTGCTCAGTCTTCTCTGATCATCATAACCAGGATATTAATTATAAGCAGTGTGTATGTAAACCACTTTTAGCCAGCATTTATCAAAACAGCCATAAGCTACTTCTATGGGCACACAGCTTGGGAAAATAACTGAAACTCTAAGTTTTGATAAAATAACCTTGATATGCTTCACTAAACAAAGCCTGGAAGAGAGGTCTGTTGTTGAAACTGGATACAAGGAGTGCACAGTTTAGGGACCACAAGGACATTTTGCAGAAAACAGCAGACAAAAAAGAGACTAACAAAGACTCAATATGTGTGCTGGAAAGTCCCTACCTGGGAAAAAGATAATAAAAGGACTGAAAAATATAGACTAATTTAGCATGAGAGTGAGAAATCAATAACCAATAGAGGACAGAATATTAATTAATGAAAGAGAATTCTGTAATTTAGAACCAGTGAATATTAATTTGTTTGCTAAAAATACATATATAAATAAATGTACAAGTTCTGCAACTGCATCTGTGTAGAGGCTGGAATTTTGTCAGCCACACACATACACACACCTACACACACCCCCACACACACCTCCTGGCCAAGAATAAAGTCATGCCTTACTTGCTAACACTAAAAAGAGAGTGTTAAATGGTCTTATTTATCCCAGCTATTTCAGAAGATTGGGTAACAACAGCATCGCTCAGCTTGGTGTCACTTGCAAACTTGCCGAGAGTGCACTCCAACCGGTCACCTATGCAATTAATGAAGATACTAAATAACACTGGTCCCAATACAGACCTGTGAGGGAGAGCTCAATTAAAAAATGCCTTGTAAAAATCTTGTAGTGAAAAACATCTTTAAGTCTTTAAAAATCTCTCTCTTTGAGTGTGAATTATTAACGATTCCTGGCGGGTGTCCGGTGCGAGCAGCCTGCCCTCACACCGCACGGCCACGTCCGCCTTCGCACCGCGGCCACCGCTGGCCAATAGCCGCCAAGCTCGGCACGCATGTCCCGCCCCCGGCGCCGCTCTGACCAATAGGAGCTAGGCGGGCTCGGCGCTCTCTTCCCCTCACCCCGCCCCCGCCGCCTCGCCACCACTCAGCCGGCGTGGAGCGCTCCGCCGTGGGCGAGGGCAGCTCCCCCGGGCTCTGCCCTGAGCCCCGCGGCGCCCCCGCCATAATTCCGTAACCCTCTTCCTCGTGGCGCATACGCGCAGTTTCGATGTTTTAGGAACGGCCCCATGTATCCGCCCGCTTCACCCTTCCTTTTGCCCCTTCCCTTCGCGCCGCTCTGCACCCCCCCGA
Organism: Dryoscopus gambensis; assembly: GCA_013389985.1. Classification (NCBI taxonomy): domain Eukaryota; kingdom Metazoa; phylum Chordata; class Aves; order Passeriformes; family Malaconotidae; genus Dryoscopus; species Dryoscopus gambensis. The sequence continues at coordinate 38,807 of WEIT01024622.1, read as the reverse complement.
GAGGATCAAAGTAGACTCGGCCGCTGGGGCATCCGCTAACGGCTCCCTGTGGGTCACGTGGGCGGCGCGTGCCCTATATGTTGCCGAGGGGCGGAGGGAGGGGCGTTCAATCGCCTCGTGCGGGACGAGGCGGCTTCGCGATGAGCGCCGGGCTGGGGTCCTTCGGCCGCGGTGATACCGTCACCCTGCGGGTCAGCGCCGTGGGGCTCTGCCCCGAGGTGCCCATCCTNGGACCAGGCTGTGCTCAGGAGACCTGGCACTGGTGGAGGTGTTGGGCATCTGGTACCGCTGCTGTGTGGTGAGTTGCAGTGCCCAGGGGTACCGTGTCTTCCTGCTGGACCAGGGGTACGTGGTGGCCACATCCGCATATTACCTGGCACGGGGCTGCTCAGACCTGTTCCAGCTGCCCCCAGAGGTGCTGGGCTGTGTCGTGGCTGATGTCATGCCCTCCCACGGCCACGAGGGGACAGCATGCGGGGATTCACCAGTGTCCAAGTGGACCGTGGAGGCGATGGAGTTCCTCAGCTTCCTGCATGGCAAAGAGGTGTCCGGTGTGGTGCAGGAGGTGATAACGCCACAGCTCATCCTGCTCGAGGTGCCCCAGCTCGTGGCCCAGATGCGGCAGCTGGGCCTGGCCAGACGTGTCTCTCCCAGCTGGTTCTGCCAGGTGCTCAGGCGCTGCCTGCCCTTTGGCCAGTTAAAGAAGCAGATCTGTCAGCAGCCTCCAGCATGTTCCCTTGGAACTTTTGCAGTTCCGCCGCTTGTCCACGTGCTGCTCTCGTACCAGCCTCTGTCACCTGCTTTGGATTACTACTACCCTCGGCTTCAGTTGGGTGTGACAGAACCTGTCCTAGTGACCCATGTCTCTGACCCACACCACATCTACTGCCAGTTGCAGTGCCTCTCTGAGGAGATCTGTTGCCTTTCTGATACCATGTGCCATGCTTATGACCGGTGGGAGCAGGATTTATTGCCCAAAGTGGGCTTGCCCTGTGCTGCCCGTGGGATGGATGGTCAGTGGTACCGTGCCATTGTGCTGGAGCTCATTGCTGAGGAGCAGGACCAGCATGCAGCTGTCGTGATCTTTGTGGACTATGGCAGGAAGGAGACTGTGACCAGAGCTAACCTGCGCCATTTGCCTGTCGAGTGTTTTCGCATGCCTGTGGTCACTTACGTGTGTGCTCTTCAGGGTGTTTCGGATGGGGGCTGTGGCTGGTCCCCATTGCAGGTTGATTTGCTGAAAGCATTGTTGCTTGGCAGAGGAGTGAGTGCTCACATCAAAGCCTTTAACTCCTTTGAGCATCTCTATTATGTCACCCTCTATGGGGAAAATGGCATCGATTTGAACAATCTTTTTGGGTCTCAGGCTTGCTGCCTGGTCAGCAGTCATGTGAGCCAAACTGAGGCTCATGAGCAGCTGGAAGTAGAGGAATCCTTAGTTAAAGAACTGGAACTGCCATCAGAAGCACCTCCTGTTTTAACACACGGAGATTTGGCTGCTGCTGCTGTAGCTGGTGTGCGTCTGAAGACCCGGACATTCTACAGCGCACAGGTCTCCCACCTCCGAGACCCATCTGAGTTCTGGCTGCAGCTCCAGGAGCATTACCAGCTCTTCAGGCAGCTGAGGCAGTGCATGTGGAATTTTTATTCCCATGCCACAAAGCTGCATGGTGCTAGGTGGGATCCACAGCCTGGATCCCTTTGTTGTGCCAGTGGGAATGAGGGTGTCTTTTATCGAGCGGTGGTCACCAGGGTACTGGACACTGGGGTGGAAATACACCTGGTGGACAGAGGCAGTACAGAAACTGTGGGTCTGTGTGCTGTGAAGGAGCTGCTCCCTCGGTTCAGGGAACTGCCTGCTTTAGCTCTGAAGTGTTGTTTGGCAGGTGTCTCCCCTTTGAGGGGGAGTTGGAGTGAAGCCTCTGTGTCTGCATTCAGGGAGATGGTACTGAACAAGGAACTAAAGGTTTGGTTTTTGAGTGTGCAGGGTGACAAATATATGGTTGAAATTTTTGACCAGTCCCAGTTAGGAGAGAGAAGAGTAAGTAAACTAATGGCCCATGGGGGTTATGCTAGATACCAGGGGTATGAAATACCCAAGACTTCTCAGAAACCAGATAAGTCTGTGACACAGGCCTCTTCCCTAGTATGTGCAGCAGAGGAAAACCAAATAAATGCAGAGAAGAGGCTCAGAGAAGAATGTGATCTAAAGAGCAGCAATAGAGTGCTTGATTCTCATGTGGGTGTGATGGTCAGAGAGAGCCCTAATGCAGCCATTCACAATTCTAAAAGTAGTGAATCTCTTCGTTGTCAAGACTATGAGGGTAAGGAAAATCTGCACACTCCTTTGAGACAGAACTACGTGGAAATTAAGCCAGGCTCCTCTTGTGGAGGCCACTTAGAAGTAGGAAGTACAGTTAATGTTATTTTGTCACACGTTGAAAATCCTAGTTGTTTTTGGTGTCAGTTAAGTAGAAATTTCCATGACCTTGAGGTCCTGATGGATGAAATTCAGGAGCATTGCAAGAATTCATCCCAGCCACATGTTTGGCCAAATCTTGCGTGTTTGGCCCAGTACTCAGAGGATAAAAAATGGTACAGGGCTTTAATAGTTAGTGAAGGAGTTTGTGCAGAAGAAGTAGAAGTCATATATGTTGACTATGGCAACAGAGAGCAGGTGTGTCTAACGAAGCTCCGTGCAATTAGTGAACGCTTCCTTAAGTTAGAGGCTCAGGCATTCAGGTGCAGCCTTTACAACTTAATCCAACCCAATGGTCAGAATCCTTTTGCCTGGGATGAAGAAGCGATTCAGACTTTTCGGCAGTTTGTTGTTGATTCATCATCTGACCTTGATCTGAAGTGTACAATATTTGCCTTGGCTTCAATAAATAGGGACCTGTTTAACATTGTAGATTTAATCACACCTTTTCAGAGTGCTTGCCAGTTTCTCACTGAGAGAGGTGTAGCCAGACCTTTATTTCCTCGAAAGCACCTGGAATCTGTGGTCCAGCTTCACTCTTTCTATTATTCTAGTCATGGTATCAAAATTGGGAGTGAGGAAGACGTTTATATTACACATGTTGAGAATCCATGGATGTTTTACTGCCAACTTGAAAGGTGTGCAGCTATCTTGGCACAGCTGGCTGATAACATCAGTCGCCTGAGTGAGAAAGTGACCAGCACAGAAACCTTGGGGAAGTCTGGGACCTTGTGTCTGGCAAGGTACTCTGACAGTCAGTGGTATAGGGGAGTAATTATGGAAAGACAACCTAAGGCTAAAGTCTTCTTTGTGGATTTTGGGAACACAGAGACAATAGAGACAGATGATCTGCTTATTTTACCCAGTGATGCTTCTGATGTCTTGCTTGTGCCAATGCAGGCCATAAAGTGTTCTGTGTCTGATGTATCGTCTGTTTCCAAAGAAGCTGCAACATGGTTTAAGGAAGCTGTCCTAGAAAGGAGATTAAAAGCAATAGTGGTAGCAAAGGACTCTGATAATACGCTGCTGGTTGAGTTGTTTGATGGAAATACTCAAATTAATACAAAACTGAAGGAGCTAAGCCTAAACAGTACAGGACTGCGTAGTTGTGTACACAATGAGACTTCATGCTCTAGAAATACAGATGTGAATGAGGGGGATGAGACTGCAGAGTCTCCTTTAAATGCAGGTAGGCCTCTTGAAAGAAAATGTCAACCTGAAGCCCAGCAAGAACAAGGGAGCAGAAGACACTTCAAAGAAGAAGTTGTAGACCTTTTCCAGCCCTCTGTGAATGGAGATGTGGCAGCTGGATTACTAGAAGCTGATGAGATGCTTAACAGTAAGGATGCTAATTTGTTGAATAAAGCAGGGGAGGAGTCTCTGCTCTTCTCCCAGATGGATACACTGTCAGATATTAAATCTGATGCTGAAGGCAGGTGTATAATGCTTAAAAATGCATCTGATCTACCACCACAGAAGGTAGAGCCAGCTCTTAAAACCTTAGTGTATGTGTCTTATGTCAATGACCCGCAGGATTTTTATGTTCAACTAGGGAGTAATGAGGTTCAGCTTAACAACATTTTGGAAAGTTTAAACAGTGGGAAATCAGTGAAGGACCCTTGTGGACAACTTTTCCAAGCAGGAGATTTAATCAGTGCTGTGTATTCAGAAGACAGCCTGTGGTATAGAGCTGTAGTAAAAGAGAAGACTTCTGAAAATTCAATCAAGGTACATTATATTGATTATGGTGATACTTCAGTGATTAGTGTTGATCAAGCACGCAGGCTCCCTAAGGACTTGTCATCTATTCCAGCAATGAGCATTCACTGCTTCCTAGGTGGACTTAAATGCAAAAAAAATGCAGACTGGACAGAGAAAGCAGTTTTTTACTTCACCAAGAGAACAAGTGAAATCCTGCTGTCATGTGAATTTGTAAAGAAGGTTGATGATAAATGGGAAGTTATTCTTAGTGACCATCAAGGTATAATAACAGTGGATTTAGCTGATAAAGATCTTGCAAGTAGAGAAAGACTTTTTTTAAGAAAAAAAATTAATAAAAGACAGAACAGTGACATGATAACTGTCTGTGAGCCTTTGCCTCCTCAGGTACAAAATGAGATTTCCTGCGTAAGTGATTGTAAATCATTTATCTGGAAATTTCCAGAGGCAGGTCAGACTTTAAAAATTTACATCACAGTGGTAAATAGTCCAGGATTCTTCTGGTGTCACCGTGCTGATACCAAATATGTGAGCTACATCGAGAAAAAAATAGAGGAAGCTGAAAAGCTAGGGCTAAGCTCTCTGAACGATGGCAAGTCTTGTATTAAAAGTGGTGATATTTGTCTAGCAAAATACAGTCAAGATGGGTGGTTCTACAGAGCTCAGATCAGCAGTGTGAAAGATGACAGTGTAGTTGTTAGACACGTGGATTACGGAAGCGAGGAAGCCATCAGCCTGGAGATGATCCGACAGATGCCACGTGAACTGCTCAGAGTACCTGGGCAAGCATTTGCTTGCTGTCTGTCAGGTTTCAGTCCCTCAGAGGGCTCATGGCTTAGCGAAGCAAATAAGAAGTTTTATGATATGACTGAAAATCTTGTATTAGGAGCTGAAGTAGTAGAAATTCAGGAAAATAAAGATTCTGAAGTCCCTCTGTGTGTTGTCAAGCTGGAAGCTTCCGGCAATAGTATTAATGAAGAGATGAAGCCTTTTTGGAAGGCTAGTAAAGAAACTCATGACAGTGCTTTCTCAAACCTTTGCAAACCCCTAAAGGAAAACAGAAGTTCAAACAGCAATTTGGGTCTTTGTCTCGACAAAGAAACTACTGCTGTTTGTGGATTAGCTCAGGAAGAAAGTGAAAGTGCTTTGTTTTGTTCTCATCCTTTCCTGGGTGTAACTTCTGAGTGCTTAGAGACTGCAGAAGCAAATGTGTTAGTGGGAGCTGCCAGCGGGAAGGTTGATGATGGATACGAAATAGGAGAGTGTGAGAACAGTTTTGATAAAGAGATACCTCTGTCTGAAGGGCACAGTGATAACAGTATACTAGAACCAATGAGAAGCTGCAGCCCTCATATTGTGAATGGAATGAAAACTACAGAACAAGACTTGCCTGAAATAATGTTTGGAGAGGAGGCTGAGCTAAAAGCAAAACTGACAGGCAGTGCTTCAGCAGCCAGCCTTTTCCTAGGACAAGAACAAGAGCTGCAGAGATTGCCAGTGCTCCAGGCACAGCCATCAGCAAGCAGTGGAACAGGGACATCAGAACTGGATCCATTAGAAATGCGCTTACCATGTCCTGATCTAAATGAGCTCTTGCAGGAGCTAGAGGGACTTTTGAAAAAGTCCTCCTTTGGTGAAGGAACAAAGGAAGCACTGGAAGCAAAGTCACTTGAAATGCAGGCAGCATCAGGCAGTGAAGCAAGAGAGACGGTGTTGGAACAGGAATTGCTGGAGCTGCCAGTTGTGAGGGAGGAGACAGGGCAGTTGACAGCTCTGAACTGTCTTGAAATTTTACCGTTACTAAATGAGAAAGAAAACCTGGTGCCTTCAGTTAGTGACAGAGAGAAGTCAGTAGAGCTGATTGCATCTGATGATCAGGCTTCTTTGGGAGAGAAGACCAAGAAACTGGAAGCAAATTTGTGTGGAATTCATGAGTCAGAAGCTGTACTAGATGATTGGATGGAAGCAGACCCTCCTTCCCGAAGGCTGTCATCATCTGGTGATAGACCTATGAAAGAACTGCACCAGAAGAGGCATGACAAGCAATTAATGCTAGGAGACAAATTTGAGCCCTTTCTGGAACTGGTGCTGCCTGATGTTCAGCCACCTCAGGAAGACAGGGAGGAGGACTTGTTAAAGCTGGAACATGCTGTGCTGCAGAGTTCTGCAAATAGTGGAAGTCAATTTTCATTGCTTTCAAAAGACTCAGTGAATCAGAGGCCTGTTTTCACTGTGAAGTCATGTGACTGCAAAGTTGAGAAACATAAAGGGTGGCAGAAGAAGAAAGATGACTGTGTGGAAGAATGCATGGAACAAGACTTGACTGACTCATTTAAAGAGAGTGGAAACCTGTGTGTTCAGTCTTTAGGCTGTAAGCCTGGGGAAGAAATAAAGCAAAACGAGAACTTGGCTGACTGCAGTACAGGTAAAGTATCTGATTTTAAAGAGTTAAATAATCAAAATACTGTGCACATTCAAACATGAGAATAGCTTTCTTGTAGAAAACCTAACTTTTGTTCCCTAGTAAGTTAATGTGTTTGTGTTAATGCTTTGATGGGTTAAGGACAGCTGACCAAGTGTAGTATCTCATGGGTAATGTGACAGTCTAACTGCAACGAGTCTTACTTGGGGAGATTAATGATTTTGAGTGGAAATCCATTCCTGAACATAAATCACATTTGCAGGACTGTTTGGGATGACAATTTTTTAACTTTAAAATACCAAGTAGTTTGGAGGGGATGGGGGAGCAGTGTTTTGAGGCATCTCAGGGTTTTTTTGAGGGTTGATTTTTGTGGGGTTATATGAGTTTGGTTTTTTTTTTCTTCCTCCTTCATTGATAAGTCGTCATTTCTTGCAGCACACCATGACTACCCTTGTAATCTGAAGGGCTTTGCTGTTGGTTCCAAATGTGTGGTGTGGACCTCTCTCAAGTGGTGCGACGCTCGCATTTTGGAGGTATCTGAGAAGGGTACCAAGGTAAGCGTGGTTTCAATATTCTTTCTGCATTCTTAAAATCTGGTCCTTCCTTGCTCTCTGTCTAAACTGTGAATATTTTAAAGAACTCTATTATAGAATTTAAGTACTGTAAAGGCTGATTCTGAATTTATAGACTAGAGAGAAACAGCAGTGTCTCACGTTGAGTTGGGTGATACATGTCAGCACTTGATGTTCTCGTCACATCTTGTTTTCTTTTATTGACTGGGATTATTGAAGGATGTGGCTCCAGTCTGAGACACACATATGTGTGTGGTTCTGCCTGGCCTGCAAGTTAATGTTCTTCTGTGGAGCTGCGTTACCATTAAATGCTCACGAAACCTGACATTATTTTACTGGTGTTTTGAGGAGTTAGGGCTAGAGCAGTAGAAACTTGGGAAGAAACTCAAACTATACTGCAAATAATAACAAATCCACAACTACTCTTGCTTCAGTGAAACGTGTATTGCATTAGTGGTTGGTGGGAGTTGACTTTAACAGTAGAGGATAATCAGGGAGCTGCCTTGTTCTGCTGCTGTTTAAGCTGGGGGAGGAATGAGACGTCTTCCTTCAGTCCAAGGGGAGTGTGTATTGATGTACACACATGCAGAAACATTGTACTTACACAAAATGACCTCTAAGTTCTAATTTAAGGTTGCAAATCCAAAAGATTGTTATATAAAAGCAACCTTTTGGAAGATTGAATGTCTGAGATCATGGAAGCCAGCTCTTTTGCTGGTAGATCCCTTGAGTGTCTACTAAATCAGCTGTATTCAGATGAGTGCCAGTGTCCGGGTTTATCATGTAAAGATATCCCTATTCATCAGCTTCCTTCTGGTTCTGATCTAGTAGGTGTTCTGCAGCCTTTTTCTAGGAGCCCAGAAGAGCCTTAAGCAGCCTAAGTAACTATATTCAGTTTTATTAGAGATTAGCTTGTTCTTTTTTGCAAGATCCAGACTTCCCAAAACCTTCTCAAAGGTAGAGAATCCTCAACTGTGTTTTCCTACTGCTGTGCCTTACTTGTTGAGTGCTGTGCTAGATCCTCTTTGGCTCTGTCTGTACAGGTGTTGAACCTCTGCAGTGGCAATGAGGAGATTGTGCGTCCTGAGAATGTCTGGAATGGAATTCCTGACTGGGCTCGCAGATCCTCTGAGGTATGGCAGTGTGATACTGGACTGGGCAGGACAGTACTGGTTTTTAGAAAGGCTGCTAACTGCTAAATCATGAAAAATACTTGTATTACGGAGTAATTAGGAAAGAATAGTAAGGTTTTCACCGGTGTTCTTCATGAAGCACCTACCAGTGGATGAAAAACTCATGTCTGGAACCCAAAACTCAGGTCATCAGCCATGCTGCTGGTGATGATAACAGCAAGAATTTCCAGTTCATTCTTCACGTGCAGCCTTTGCATCAAAGTGAAAAGTGGCTAGAAGACTAATGTAGTGAGTTTTAAGGGGGGGAAACAATGGTAAATAGGAGTCCAGTAGTGCTGATGTAAGAAGTTAGTCTAGTATTAAAGGAAACACTTCAGTGGAAGTCCTGGCAATAGTGCCAGCTTCCTAACAGGATCCCTTTTTGTGCAGGCATTAACCCCTGCAACAGAAAACTTGCAGTCCTTACCAGAGGAGTCCTTACTTCGAGGTAAGTCTACTTTAAGCCCCCCAGATGGGTTGTGTACTCAGTGTTTGAATGCTTTCTAATTTTCTAGGAAATGCTTTATTTTAGAAAATACTGTTGAAACCCTAATTTGAGCTTATGTAGTTGATACTGTGGTTGGCATTTCCTTGCTAGCATTAGTTTATGTACTGTCAGTGTAAGGGTGACTACATGCAGTGAAAACTGCTACTTGGTCTGGATTGGAAACTAATTTAGTATTTATTTATTCATCTAATGGATTGAGCCTCTTGGAAAAGCTGCAGTGGTTCACCCAAATTACAGATTTTGGCAGGGTTTTGAGCATTGCTATCAGCATGCTGTTTGTTCTTGGTCATGTTTCTGAGGCAAGGTGAGCAACTGCTAGGCAGACTCTACCACGCATTTAGTTTAGGATTGGAGTGCCCCAGTCCCATAAACTATAAATCTAAACCCATAACACCATTTTAGTTGTTGTAGGGATAGTTTGGGAATAGTACATGTACATCTTTATTGTTACTTAAAAATTTTGAAGTGTTACTGGTGAACATTTATTCACTGTACCAAATAAATAGTAAAGGTTCTTTCTGATTATATGCTATTTTTATAATTAGGGTATTGTAGAGGAGTTCTGGTTTAAAGGGGCCTTTCCTGGAGGTAAAAACAGGGCCAACTACATCAGGTTGCTAGGACCTTACTGCCAGTTCTGGAATCTGTCCAAGAATGAAGACTCCTAAACCTATCTGGGCAGTTTGTTTCTGTGCTTGCCTGATGAAGACTGAACTGAGCTGAAGTGGAAATAGCATTTGTGCTTTCAGGGATTAATTGGTAATTGTATTTCACTATAACTGTACTGGTTTATGGGTAACAAATAATGAAGCAACAGAGATCAGGTTGCCTGCTAAGCAAGAAAAATGGTAGTTAAAAGAATTTGATAAAATGTTTAAATAGTGAATCTACAAACTCTCCCTTAATTCCATCACTCAAATGCAGGATTATTTTTGATTTTGTGGATTTTTTCTGGTTTTAAACACTCTGCATGGAATTAGTGTATGCACCCTCAGCATGAGCACAGGGAGGGTGAGTCAGGGTCATGCACCCACGTGTCACAGAGCTGGATCCTGCTGCACACACTGCCACTGCCCAGAAAGGCAGGTTGAGTAGGAGCTACACAGGGTGCAAAAACTCCTGCAGTGGCTTATGCCAAGCCCACTGAGGGATGGAGTGGCTTGATCTCATAACTGAAACCTGGGAGCACTGCTGCTTCACCTCCTTGGGCACTTCTGTTTCAGCTGTTTTATCTTTGTATAAGTGTAGTTTTTAATATGGTCCATTATGTCAACGGTATTTTAATCTGAAGCCCTGTAGAGCTGACTTTTGATGTTAATGCCTTGATACACATTTACAGAAACATTTTGATGGGTCTAATCTGTTTATGCCTTATAGAAAAGGAAACTGGCTGCAGTAGCAATGTAGCTGAAGATCCTTGTGTCCTCCAGCCTTGATGAAAGGAAGTGACATGTTGACCATGTGAAACTGAACAAGTGCCTCTGTGTGAAATGTTCCCATGAAAATGTGTTTGTGGGAACAAAAACACAAGCAAAGCAGGGAGTGGTTTATTTTTTCTACCTAACTGGCCCAATGCCTGTCACTACTGGACTTCCCTGTAAAGGAATAGTGTTGGTAGACTGTTATTGTCAGCTTGATTTCTTACAGCTGTTGTTGCCAGACAGTTACTGTTAGCTTGCTTCTTATAGCTGTACTTTCCTAAATAAGAATTTGCCTCTTGACTGGCATTTTTTACTGACTGGGGGTTCACTGACTTCGCATGGAGTTCTTGGTGGGCGGTTCTTCAACAAAGGTTTGTTGTGAGTTTCTGTATATGCTACTGTGTTGTACAGCACTGCTTTCTGATGTTTGCTTTTGGAAAAGTTGCATCGTTAAGTGTTTTTTTTTTTTCCCTCAAAAAAAAAGTTGAGGGCATTTTGGGGGTTTACAGGTGGGGAGAATAATTTTTCTCCCTAGGGGAACATAGTTGTTTTGGGTTGAAGTCTTGCATTTGGTGCTGTTCTAAAGCAATGGAAGGCGCTGGAATAAAGTTTTGGCTGGCATATACTGTTGTTAATGTGTTTTAATTACTTGTGTCTGTTCCTGTGCAGAAGCCCAAATGCTGTGTGAGGGCTGTTCTGCAGTCACTGGTTGTTTTGACCCTAACCAGCTCTTTAGAGCACTGTGTGCTATGGTGAATGCTTTGAAACATTAATTGCACTTAATTAATTGAACTTGCTGCAATTGCACTAATGAAAGATGAAGCTTTTCCTATAAATATGAAGACCCAATGGAATGACTTTGCTGCCACACATGTGCAATGTGCTAAAGACATGACCTGCAGCTGTTTTAAGGAGATCTTGCCTTTTACTCTCCTTCCCAGGTGTTGAAAAGGGGGTCCCATTTTATATTTGTATCTATATTTATAGTGGTGTTCCGTGCTCCTGTATAGCATAGCTGCTTCCTCCTCTTCAGAAGCTGTGGATTTTTCATGTGGATTTTTCAAGGACTTAGGAACCCAAGCTGGCTGATAGTGAATCTCACAGTAGATCTCAAGTGGTAGTGCTGACTCAGTGAGACAAACGTGTTTATTTCCTGAACAGAGACAATACACGGCAGTAGGTTGAGGAGAATTTAATTAAATTCTGAAAGACACATCTTAGGTGTTATTGCAATCACATTTTAAGATCACAGATTATGTATAACACTTAATTACACTGTTAATTTCTTCATTTCTGTTTGCTTCAGTGGTTTTGTTTGTAACTTGATTATGAAATGAACAGAATTTAGAAGACAGCCTTCCATGGGGCAGCTTCAGGCAGTTCTGATCCAAAAATGAGAGCCTTAAACGAGGCCAGCCAGGTGGCTGCTGACAGTCTTGGCCCAGGTACTACCATTGCTGTCTGTACCTGTCAGTGGGAGCCAACTGCTTCGTGTGTCACCTAGAGACCATTGTGAGTACCTGGACAAAGATGAGTGTCTGGAGAGCGGTTACTACCAGGAGAGACCTCAGGAGATGAAGCAGTGCTAACGAGGACTGTGTAAAGGCAGCTGTACAGGTGCCACATCTGTAATTTCTCCTGCAGTCTGACTGTGTGGTAGTGTTAACACAGACACTGGCAAGGAAGGAGCTGCTGCAGCTTTGCCCAAGGGCAGTTACAGTTGCTACAACAAGAGGGACCCATTCAGAAGCTTTTGGGATATAAACATCATTCTCTAGCTATGGCACTAAACACATCTTACATTTAAGTGGATTAAGCTCCTGTGAGGAGTCCTGTGTCTGGACTTTCTCTGCTGTGAGCTGAACTCTTCCCTGTAGCTTTTACTGTGACTTTAGTAAGAGACAGTTTTGAAGACCACCCTCCACAGTTATCTCTGACTAGAAGGAGCAAAAACTTGCCCCAACTCCCAGCTGCTGTCAGAGCACAGCTGACATACTTAGTATCTAACTAGAAAAGTGTTGGTTTGGGTTTTTTTTGTTTTGTTTTGTTTTTTTTTTATCCTTACACTGCAATAAAGGCTTGCTGGATCCAAACTGACAAAGCTTGGTAAACCAACCTGTAGCTGAATTCCTTGGAGCTTTTTCTGTCTCTCTGCAAAACTTGACTCAAGTCAAAACCAGAAAGAGCATTTAAATTATTATCAAGTGATTTCCCCCAAGCTGCCTACAAAGCAGAAGTTACTCTGTTGCAGTATTTCAGAGCATCCCACTAACTCACTTGAAAACCTGTTTTTATGATTATGTAACTTAATGCCTTGTCTTTTTTTTTGTCCAGACCCCAACAGTTTTGTAGGTGTTTAATGCCACCACATGTCTGAGCAATGTCTGGCCAATATTAGTGTCCTGCTGTCCATGGCACTTTCAGTACTTCTTTGTATTCTTTATTCAGGTTCAGCTGGAGATGTGTCAATATTGGTTCCAGGAATAACATTGGGTCCTATGCCATCCACAAGAGGATCCCACTGATCAAAATCTTTCTTAAGACCTATAAGATGGGGGAAAGAAAACCCAAGTGGCCATGAGTTAAATAACCAGCTTTTTTTTAAACTACACTGAATAATGAAATCAACTTGGCAAAGTAGGGGAGGAAAAAAGTTTTAAGGAAGAAAAAATGATACTCCAGATTTTCCTGTATCGGAACAAAATGTCAGTGATTTTCCTCTGAGTTGCTAAGAGTACAAAAGTAACTGACAAACCTCTGGAAAAAGTCTGACTTATTTTTTCCACTGACACACTTATTTTGATCTTGTTTTAAATGGAATGGTTATATAAAAAGCTTCACAAGAATTAAATATTAATTAACTTCATATTTTGCTGTAAAAAGATACTTACTCAGATGTTTCTGTAGGAAGGCTAATGAAGCATGATTGCTGATATCAATAGCTTCGTTTGGATCTATTTCTCCTTTTAATTTGAAAAATCTTGCAATGATTCCTCCGCTCACAAAGGTAAAGTCAGGAAAGCTCTGATGTACTGACCCCCTGCAAAGAGAAAAATTATCAACAGGCTTATAAGAATACACTAAACTGCCTAATTAGAAGATGCACAGACTTGAGTCACATGTCTTTGTGCTGTCTTTAGGAGAAGATAGGTTAATCTCACAAGCATGCAAGATCAGCAGGAAATTCTGCCCTAACCACAGAAAGGAGGAAGGTTTGTGCATGCTTGCTGCAAGTCACTGTAACTGCAACAGCAATAAAGAGTTGGCTTGGCAAAGCATCAAAATCAGGTTGTCTCCCTGCTCTGCAGTCCAGGATAGAGCCATCCCTCCCCTGGCTGCAGAAGTGTCCCCAGAACGCTGTTTCAAGTGTTCAAACACAGGTGATGCACAAGGCTCAGCACAAAGCTTATGCCCCAGGGCAGGAATGCACACCTTGGAGTGTCTTAAAATTGGGGTTCCTGGCTGCTTTGAGAGGTCTCTGTCCCCACTGGGGGGGATGTATGGCTAATTTAAACATGCAGTGGAAACCTGGGCCATGAGGAGAGACAGTCATAGTATCATTTAGGCTGGAAAAGACCTTTAAGATTATTAAATCCAACCATTAACCCAGAACTGCCATTCCACCTCTAAACCATGTCCCTCAGTGCCATATCTATGTGTCTTTTAAACACCTCCAGGGATGGTGACTCCCCCACTTCCCTGGGCAGCCTTGTCCAATGTCTGACAACTGTTTCAATGAAGAAGTATTTCCTAATATGCAATCTGAACTTCCCTTGGTACGACTTGAGGCCATTTCTTCTTGTTCCCTGGGGCAGAACCGCACCGCAGCAGCAGAGCCCGACCCCCACCTGGCTCCACCCTCCTGTCAGGGAGTTGTAGAGAGCAAGAAGGTCTTGCTTCTTGATAAACATCCCCAGCTCCCACAGCTCCTCCTCCTCAGACTTGTGCTCTCAGGACTGTGTGTCTTTCTGCAGTTACATGTAACTGCACAGCTCAAGCAAGAGCTTCAACCACAGGAATGATGTATCCTGGGCACTTACTTGATGGTGATCATTTTCTTGTTTGTGTCATTGGAGATGAGCTTCTTAATCTTTAAGATGTTCTCAGCCCACTGGAATTTTTCAGAGTTGATAAAAAGCAGTGGTTGCTGGACGCTGTTTTGGTAAATGTCATCACCTACAGGAAGCATCCACACGTCGAGGGCAATACCACACCTGCCAAAAACATCTGGGTATTGGCACAGAAGCAGAAAGCTTGGAAGTTCTGAGCATGCTTTGAGTTGCACGAGATACGGGAAAGAGAAACTCTAATACTGAACAGGTAAATGAATAATTTTATTTCAGAATTATTGCTACTCTGGGGGAAGAGAATTAGTCCTTTCTTGCATTTGTTGGTCTCCACTGCCAGGTGCAGCTGGACTGCAGGGTCCCACATAATAAGATGCAGCTATTGTGTTCCACCACATCCCCACACTTGGAAGAAGCACGGTTAGTGAAAGCAAAACATGCCAAACAAAACTTTTCTTCAGGAGCTAATTAGTAGTCGGGGGATCCTATGTAAAGTGCCCTGCTCCAGACCTCTCAAGTGCCAAATGTCTCTGGCCTTGTTTTGCATACTTACCTGAATCTTATTTCTTTGCTGAGACTTTCAATAACTGTAGCACCACCAAAAGAGTGTCCCATCACAGCTATTCTGCTAGTATCAACAGAATCCTGTCAAAAAAATCCAGGTGCTGTAAGAGACTTTCTTTCCCAAACTTACTTTTTCAAAGGGAATAAATTTTTTAGGCAATAAATCCTACTGAAGTAGAGCATCATTTCAGCTCCACTACTATCTACCCAGCTTGGGATGACCTGAGGATATGTTCATACATCTACGGTGGCATCTTCAGAATACTTTATAGGAACTAGTTTAGAAATGGAAGGGGGAAACCAGAAGCATTATTAGGTGTTTAACGGAATGCAGCTGCCACCTTTTACTTACCTTGAGGCTGTTCCAGTCGAAGTCTGAATGTAGTACATTCATTACTTCCTCCCCTGAATTGATTTTAAGTATGAGATTGAGAGCTTTGATACATTCCTGTGCTCTTTGCTGCACCTGGAGAGAAAGAGAGGTTGGGGCAGAGCAGTGGAAGGAATGATCAGACAACTTCCAGGCTTGACAGCTCCTTGGACACAGGATTCACTCTGATTTTTTTTCTAAGTGTTTTTCTAAGTTGTTTTTTTCTCCTAAGTGTCTGATACTGTACCAATTAATCTGAACTGCAGAATGGAGCCATCTGACTAACAAGAAAACTGGGTTTTGGAGCTGTAAAGAGCTGAAGCTCTTACGTAGAGCAAGACTCTGCACACAGAGGAATTTAACCCTGTAACATGCACCAAAGGCCTCCAACACCTTTGTCCTGTTACTGCTTAAGAAAAGGGGTTGTTGAGATGTGCAAAGGCTTAAGTTACGTAACTCCAAGGAAGGCTGACTCACTGATGCCTCTCAGGCTCACCTGGATGAGCAAATATCATTCCATCACTTGCCCCATCAGACAATAGCCTTGAAACTGTCTTTACTCTGGATAAACCCAAATTAAGAAACAGTGAAGAAGCCCATCTCATTTTTTATACATACTCATGCTTGAAAACTGTAGTGAGGCTGTTGCAAATAGAAGTTTTCATTGTTCCATGTAACAACAGTTTTTGACTGATACATCAGTGAAAGAAAAGCTTCAATAACCAAGGAACAGTAGTGATTTTGGGAACCACAGTGTGTAGGCAGCCAGCAGGATGTTTGTGCATCACTGAATTTCAAATAAATCCCAATCTCCCAATTTCTCCATTTGGTAAAATTTGCAGACAATGGCTTCTGGAGGTTATTTCCAAGCTCAGACATTGACACAAGTAGGACGTTGTACACATACAGGAAATGACTCTTGTACTGTTGTCTGTATGGACCAGGGAGATAAAGACAAGCACCTCCCTGGCTGAGTTTTCATTAGCCGGAAAAAACACTCCCATATTTTAAAGGACAAGTCTATGCTTAGAGGAGCTTGTCATTATGGCCACATTACATCTAGCATGGATACTGCTCATTATAAACTGTAAGTCTGCACTGTTTACATTGCTAAAAAACACCTTCCAGTGTGGTAGAGACTATAAAGCAAACATCCCACTCAGAGCAGCCATGATTCATCTTGCTGTGGAACAGTAAACGAAAGCTAAAGCAAGCCTAAGGCCACGCAAACACTTGAGCTCAACTTTGTGTCACTTTTAGGTTGGGCTGGGCAGTAAAAGTATGAAGACATGGAGAAGAAACAGAAAGTTGAGTGGAACCAGAGGAGAAACAGATGACTCAGCTCAAGAGTGCAACTTGAAGAAAAAGCTTTGTTGAGGGAGCAGTTTCTGCTCTGAAGAAAGCTATTGCTGGCTGTTCCACCTTCAGGGACACAGGACCTGGATCCATTTCTATATATCCCCGAGCCATGGCAGCAGACTGCTCCCCTGGCCAGAGGGAGAGTCTGCTAGTCCTAGACCCAGCACTCCTGCCACACTTCCCAGGACACAGAGCCAGCCCAGGCACCTGCTTATGGCGCAAGCAACGCTCCTCCTCTCCAGTTTTCAGTTTCCTGTAATAGATCCACTCCTTCTCCATGGTAGGTGCAGACTCTTCCTGTGACTCAGAAACGGACCTTCTTTTACAATAATATGTGGCTGAAGCAGATTCATCTCTGTAATATCAAGAGGAGGTTATTTCTGGGTATGCATTCCATTTGGTTTGAGATAAAGTCAGCACAAGTTTTAGATTTCACTCGTCTGAAGAGATCCAGTTATCAACCAGTGCTGCTGCAATTGCAACCCAGTGTGCACAGACTTTCTAAATAATGTGATAACTCCACCAAAACTCCCACCTCCTCTATATTCTTCACCTACTTTATACTCTAATAAGAGAGAGACAAATAGCATGTCTGAAGAATGACAAATGATATCTACCCCAAGACTTTTCATTCTAGGGCTTATCTAAACAAAATTCCCTTTTTTTAGAGAAGAGTTGAGCTATGGGTATGGGTAATGTGGGCAGGACTGAAAAAGAGATGTTAGTTTTTACTTTTTAAAAAAATCCAGAAGTTTTTCTTTAGAATAAATACCATTCAGTTCAATGTGAGAAAGTTTCTTTCCATCAGAACTCCAAAATGTGCAGCAGACTCACCTGTGCTCCACAGCAGCCACTATAAAGCCCTGAGAAGCCATCTCTATGCAAATAGCAGAATAGATTGTCCTGCAATAAAAACCACACTCTGGTGAGATGTCATTCTTTCAGTTCCACTGCTCTTTAAATGCTGACCACACTAGGTATGCACTAGTCATTCAATATTTCTTGCATTTGAATTTGCTACCCAGCAGAGCAGGAGTTTGTATGCCAGGCATCAAAGCCTGTTCACAAAACCTTGGCACTGTTTTACTGTCTATTCAGAAGATAAAATGCTACTGATTTTTAATAAGTAGCACACACAGCACTTTGCATCTCCAAAGAGCTGTCCAAAAACCACCCTGCAAATCTTCACAACATGCTTATACGTTGGTAAATACCTTCACCTCTGTCATACAAGGGGAAAACACAAATGGAGCTCAGAACAACCTGGTCTAGTGGAATGTGTCCCTGTCCACCGCAGAGATGATCTTTAAGACCCCTTCCAGCCCAGGCTGTTCTATTATTCTGTGACCAATCATACACCAACGCTGTTGTTGTTTCAGTGGAGGCATAATGACACACAGCAGCCTGTTCTTCAAACCTGTTTCAGCTCCACAAGGATCTCACTTCCCTACTGAAAATCTGTTCAGAAGCACCCTTGGAGACTGCTGTCTCCATAGACAACAAAACCAGTTTGTCAACAAACTCCAAAATTACCGAAAAGCTCCAAGTCCATGGGAAAAAACAAGAAGTGGGTATTTTTCTCCTGGCTTAAAAGCAGCATTTGACTTTGCAGGACAGGTCACTGAACCTAGATAAAAACAGAAGTGTGCATCATTATTACTGAAATGAGAGAAAGCGTTTGTTCCTGTGGGAGAGATCCCAAGAATGTCGTGACCACTAATATCAGAGCAATCACCTAAAGGTAAGGTACCAAGTCTCGTCTTTAAAATAGAAGACAAATATGGATCTGATTCTGAAAATACTTTCTACTGGCAGAAGACACATGACTTCTCCTCCTCCCATCCACTGCCTGGCACAAGGTGTACGTATCTCTTAAACCTTAATAATCAGGCATCCAGGGCTTGCCAGTATTCAGACCTCAGAATCTCTCTGACTTTTATATCTTTGCACGTTTCCCTGTGGGATTTAAAACCCAACACACAGGTACAGGTTACCTACAGTAAAGTGCCCAGACACTCCTATCCACAGCAGTCAGAGACTGCCTGAGAACTGGGTCACACTCAGCACTGAGCCTCATTACACAAACCCATCCCTCAAAAACACACTTCTTTGCTAAAACCTCTTTTTCAGCCCTGCAGCAATAACACTCTGCTCATGGAGCACTGAGGCAGCGACAGGCAAGGAATAAAACCAGAACCAGTCTTACCAACATAATAATGGAAAAGCCTTTCTCCTACAACTCGGTACATATTAAGGAAGTCAGAGAGTCCCTGATAGTATTCTTTGTCTGGAATCCATCGTGCCTCTTCGATATCTGTGGCATCACATGCTGGATAATACAGGCGCAAGAAGCTTCCCTGGGGTTAGGAAAAATAAAAAAAAAACCAAAACTGAATACTGGTATTTATTTTTATATGGCAGAGAAAATGGAACATAAAAACATTTATAGAAAGGGTTTCAGATGCAAGAATGCAGCTCAAGAGAATTATGAGAATCTCATGAGAAAATTATTATCATATACAGGCTTTGATGCCAATCCTATGTCACTATCTTCTTGTGCCTACAATGAATTTAAAGTAGCATGAGATACACATCATCACAGGTAGAGATACATATCACCTTCTCTGGACTAGCCTAGGGCTTATTAGAAATGCTTCAATTAATTAAGTTAATTATTACAAACACTCACTACCTATTTGCTCCATGCAGCATCTTGCTGGATCTTTTCTGTCTTCCTCGCTGGGAATGGTTTGATGATGCATTTTGTTACATTTTATAGGGCTGACTGTTAAAGGGTGACTGAAGATGACCTGAGAGCTGCAGTACCTTTCCTAGGATGACAGGCTGAGAGTGCTGGGGGCTGTTCAGCCGGGGAAGAGAAGGCTCTAATGTGGCTGTAAGCGTTCCTGCCTGAACTGAGCAGAGGCTGTCACCAAAGCTCCTGGGCAGCTGCACAGCAAGGGAGAACAATATATTGCTCTTCCTCCTCATCAAGATGTTCAAAAGTCTCTTGTGCTCCATCTTTCTAAACACAACTTTGTTAACCTGTGTTTCATCTGCCTCTGTTTCTTACCACCAGTTCAAATCTCTAAATGTTGCACTCCACGTGTCCCAGGAAAGCACCCAAGTTTTCCACTCTCACACAGACCCAGCGTACCCCTTGTCAGTCCTCTTCCTTCACAGACAGCAGCAATGTACCAAGGCACACCCCAAAGCAGACTTCCCAGCAGATGAACTGTGTGCAATTTGCATTCTTACTTCCTGGTTTGCAAGGGAATTTGCAACACCATATTCAAATTCACTGTCTTGCTCCAATTGTACTTTTGGTTTAGCAAGTTACGATTAGGGCCAAAATAAACATGAGCTTTGAAATAAAGCCTGATTTCTTGTACACTAATTTATTAGTTTACCAAAAGTTTGTTTAATGAAGCTTGTTTCTATTCACTTAACAAACTTAAACCAACCTTTGACACAGAGACCATTATGGAAGAACTTTTCTCCGCACTGGTAGTGATATTAACTTGATCTCAGAATAGTCCCAGTGAACCTCCCCGGTGACTAACTGTTTACCAGAAAGGGGACAAGGTCCATTATCTATGCCTGAGAGAACTGCAATTGTTCATAATGCTTATGTAAAACAACCCACACGGGCAGACTGCAAAGAGAAACTCGTCACTCCTCTGTGCTGATACAGAGTAAGCTCATTAAAGGAAAACATATGAACCATTACAAACTGATCACAAGTTCCACTACACCTGGCTAGTCTGAGGAGTAAAACCACAGTATAAATGCAGGTGTATTCTCTCTGAGGCAAGAGGATTTGAAATGGAAACTCACAAGCAAGCTCATTACTTGTCTGGTTATTTTCTCTATCTTATTATTGTGGCTTCTCACCGTGCTACCATCTTGCAGAATTGACATCCTGTTCTTCAGAGAGATAAAATTTCAAGAAGACATCTCATCTTTTACCCTGCAGCTGAAACAGTGCATAGGCTCGTCTCCCAACCCTGTGCACCGTCATCTCCCAACCCTGCCAAATCCTGTTGGGATCTTTGTGATGAGAACAGCTACAGTCACAGAGAATGCATGTGGAATCTCCTCAGAAGCCCAGAGCAGGAGGGAGCAGTGGGGTGGGTGGGAAGAATCTGCTGGGTCCCAGGAGGACACAGTTTCTCTGCAATATCTTGTGCAGGAGAAAGACAAGGGTATTAGGAAGAGGGAGGAATTGGCCATGGGGAAGTCTTGCAGGTTACATCCATCTGGTAAATGCCCAGTACACATCCTACACCAGGATGGAGAGGATAGAAAGCTCAGCTGTGAGTGTCAGCGTGGAGCACACAGACAAGATCTTCTGCTTGATTTATCTGTAAAACTGCAGCCAGTTCTTTCAGTAACATTGTGGCTTAAATCCAAAGGAGAAGGAGTTGAGAACTTTACCTCAACTGCATTTTCTGTCATCAGGTCTGTACATCCAACCGAGTGTGGCCCCTTTCCTTCAGGGATCCTGTAAAACTGCTCAGTGCTGCTGGTGCTCCACATTTCCATTGGTGCCTTCACCGACAAACCTGGGGATAAACACAAAGCAAATCAAGAGGCCACAATGGCCTCTGTGACCACATCACCCACACTGAAACAAACCCAGCACGCTGAAGATCCAGAATTAGGAAAATCAAGACTGAGCCAATACAGAAATCTGCTCGTGAGAAACAAAGAAATCCCAAATTGTCAACCTGACCTTTTCTACTGCGGAATTTCCTTGTTGTATCCTGAATCCCAAGGAGCAGACAGCACCGTGCACTTACAGAAAAGTGGGACGAAACCTTTGGCTGGCGAGACCGCGGCGGCACCCGGGAGATCTGCGGCGCTACGAACCGCACAGAGGGAGGATTGTGCTGCTCCTCAAGGAAAACCGGCCTGTGCATCAGGGGGAGCGAGACGTCACGGAGAAACACAACGCCGCATCCATTCTTCCAGGAGAAATGACGAATCCCGGGTTCGGCCCCTGGCGAGACAAGGTCGGGCTGCCCGTGCCGGAGCGGGTGTCGGGGCGCTGTGGCCGTACCCGGGGTGACCCCTCCGCGCCGGGCTGGCCCTGGCGATGCGCAGAGTGCGGGGGGAAGCAGCCGCATCCCGGGCTGGGCTCTATCTGCCCCCTTCTCCGTGGAGAAGGAGACACGGGGCCATCCTTGTCCCGGTACCCCGCCGCCCGGCCGGGCTCCCCCGGGGCGGGCCTGCCAGGGAAGCACTCCCGGGGCGGGACTCCCGGCGGCCCCTCCCCGGAAAAGCCGCGGGGCCGG
>WEIT01024622.1:0-16730 GCA_013389985.1 Dryoscopus gambensis | reverse complement strand
GCTGCTGGAGAAGCTGCACGGGCTGGGGCTGGTGAACAGCCGGCAGTCGCTGGCCGTCTGCGAGAGCCTCTCGGCCGCCGCCTTCTGCCGCCGGCGCCTGCCCTGCCTGCTGGTGAAGCTGCGCATGGCGCAGAACCTGCGCCACGCCGTCACCTTCGTGGAGCAGGGGCACGTCCGCGTGGGGCCCGAGGTGGTGACGGACCCCGCGCTCCTCGTGCCCCGCGCCGTCGAGGATTTCATCACCTGGGTGGACGCCTCGCGCCTGCGGCAGAAGGTGCTCGACTACAACCAGGAGCGCGACGACTTCGACCTGGCCGCATAGGGCTGCCCTGCTGCCCGGTCCCAGGACACACACACACCCCAATAAAACCGCGGCGGTGCCACCATCGGATATTCACACACCTGCGAAGGGAACTAGAAGGAAACCGTGCGCTTCCAGTGTCGTACTGACCTGCTCCTGGCTCCCTTTTGCACCTAATGGTTCAGTTAACCCATGCAGAGGAACCTTCCTTACACATCCACCACTTCAAGAATACATCCAGTGGCCCAGCTCCATCGTTGTCCCCACTGTGCCCAGCACATCATCCCTGGCATTCCCAGCTTCATTGTCAGCCCAGTAGCTGAGCTCCACCATCATCCCCAACATGCCCAGCTGCATCGGCGCCCCCAGCATTCCCAGCTTCACTGTCATCCCTGGCGTGCCCTGCTCCGTCATCCTTGAAGCGCATCTCCATCGTCCTTACTTCCCAAAAAATAAAAGTGCTTGGAAAAGTCTCTGCCCAATCGCAGCAGAGGATTTTGGTCAGGTTTAAGTGCTTGGCAGGTTAATAGCAGCTGTTGGAAGGGGTTTTAAGCCAAGCTGGCTGTTTTAAGACTGAGTTTGGCAGCTTCGTGGCTCTTTTTCCAAGAGGTTGTGCTGGTTCCTCCTTCAGCTGTTGGATGCACAGAAATCAGAGTTGCTTCTGGAAGGATTTTCCCTTGATATTGAGGAACAAGGGGGTAATGCAGGGATTTTTGGGGGTCAGCAGTAAACAAGGAGGCCAAATACTGCATTTCTGGAACTGTTAAAGTTTTAGCCAAAAATGGAATTTAAAAAAAACAGCCAACTTTATTTTCATGTGAAGTCATAAAGGGAAGTTTGATACTTTGAGTTCAGTGTCTTTGGTTTGTGGGGTTCCAGCTGACAATTAGGCATCATTTATGGAACATGATTAACTGGGGAGGCGTTGGAGCAAAAGCTGGCCTAATCATAACTGCAGATTTGGGGGAACTTTTGCATTTAGCACATTAGCCAGAGGCTGTTGGGAGCTTTGTTCCCTTTTGATAAAAAAAGCAGAAAAATAAAACTGTTGGGTTTTTTTAGTTGGTGAAGAAATGTGTGGACTATTCTATGACACAGTTTCTCTGGGTTTATTCTGATTTTTAAATGTTCCAGTAAGCCCTGTTTGCCACCTTTCAGAACTTTTCAGAACTTTTTTTAAATTTAGGTTTTTATGTAACTTATGTAAGTCTGGTTTTATTTTAATAGCTAGAAGGCTGTTACTGAGTTCTAAAATGTTTATGCTAGGAATGTTCTCTTTCCCTTACCCAGGGCTATGAAGGATTTGGCAGCAGGTTTAGGAGCAGAGCTGTGACTGTCCATTCCAGATCCAAAGGGCTGGCATGCAGCTGCTGTCAAAGCTCTGGATTTGGATGCCTTTGTGTGGCTTTTTTGAACAGGAAACGTGTTCAGGTGAGGTATGTTTTGGAGTTACTGCGTGACCACAATCTGTCAACAGGTATTATGGCTGTTTGTTAAAAAGCAAACAAAATGTTTACATTTCTATCCATCTCATAAGCCAGCTGTATTAAACAGAACATTAATTATTAAAGCAATAGTTGGTATTAAGAAAAGGACACTAAACAGGTGGATAAACCCTTTGCCTACTACTGCTCTTTGTACTTGAATTTATCTCAGTAATCATCACCTTAACAGCCTTTTTCTCAGGATGTACACCTTGCTTATGGTAAGAAATGCAAATTGAAAAAAGTTTCACACCTGAAGCCTCATTTTTAAACACCTCCCCAGCTTACCTCTAGAACAATGCCATTATTTCTTGGGAAATTTAGAAGGTGATTCAAGTGCAGATAAAAATAGTGCTTTTGCTGTGCTTTCCACTTTTGGGGGAATTTAAATAACAGCACAGTGACTGTGCAGAGCATTTTACTACTCAGATGCTAAACTGCTGCTCTGCCCAGCGTGCCCAGCCCTTGAAGGAAGTGCAGAAAAGGAAATACTCCAGCCTGTCAGTAGTATTTAGTAGTTTACATCATAGGCCCATTCTTTTTGTATTAAACCAACTTTTCATCATTCAGCTGTGCACCTTCAGCATCTGCAGCAGAAGAGAAGTGCCCCTCCTTGTAGGCTGTTACATTAAGCAGTGGGAATTGATTTCCCTAGAAATATGTGGGATAACAGCATCCTTCACCCCTGCACTCCTCCTGTGATACTGGAAATCAAATTCTTGCGTTCTCTAAGAAATCAGGCTGTCTGTGTGTGTTTTAAGTCTGGAATTTCACAGCTGTGCTGGTTGTACAGTAGCTCAGACCTGAGATGAGTGTCCTGCTCCTCAGTTTTTAGCAGGCAGAGTCCTTGCACACCCCTGACCGGAGCAGGGTCTGCTTCAAGTGCAATAACCAGGTAAAATGGAAGTTCCAGCAGCACACCCACATTCCTGCTGCTGATTACAGCCATGGACATGATGGCTTCCTCATGTTCCATGGTGGTTTTGCCTTTAGTTCCTCGGTCTGAGTTTGTTTTCCAGAGCTGATGTGCTGTGGCTGCTGCTGGGTGGTTTCCACAGCAGTTCCAGAGCTGGGGATTGAAAGGGCACAGGAAGCAGCTCCGACAGCCTTTCCCAACACTTGGATAAACATGGAGGCTTTTGTTAAATTCCAAGGCTGATCCAATGTCAGTATAAATTGGCACAGCTTCCATGGGCCTGTGTGAACTGGTATTAAGATACGATCCAACACTGCCCTTTTTTTGGGCCAGGTCCTTCAAACTCTCGCCTCCAGTGCTCCAGGGACTTGCAGCAGGAGAGTTTATGCACATGAGAGTGGCAGGATGGGGTCCTGGGTGTCACTGTGCTTCTTCCCTGTACTTTTTGAACTGGGCTAGATGTTCCTCAGGTGGCCCAACATTTCCATGAAGCTTGTGGGAAGTTGCTGGTGCAGGACAGAGGATGGTGGGGCTGGTGACAGGGCAGATTTTCTCCGTGCTTGACAAAACTTGGTCACTGCCACCTCCACAAGTGCCTGTCCCAGCAGCTGGGGGTGCAGGGGTACCAGCTTCTCCAGCAGGGGAGGAAGGGGCTGCAGGGGGGTCCGGGAAGTGCAAATGCCATTGGCAAACACCGAGCAGTTTTGAGGCAGGAACTCTCACTTGGACAGTGGGCAGCAGGAAAGAAGTTTTTACCAGGGTGTATGGTTTTAGGGTGTTCTTTTTTTTCTTTTTTTTCTCTCTCCTTTGATTTTTTCTCTTTTTGTTTCTTTCTCCTGACCTTGGTATTTCCTTTATTCCAAGGCTGCCAAAGTGGAGAAGCTGAAGCTGAGGAATGTGGGGGAGCTGAAGGAAAGAGTCTTTCACACTGACGCCTTTTGTGCTGCAGTGTTTAAAAGGCTGAGGCTGTCACCGAAATGCAAATGTGTGATTTTTCACTGATCTGAGCTCCATTTTTTTTCCCAGTAAACAAGCATGCTGCATGTTTTAAAGGCTGCTTCCATCCGACATTTTGGTGTGGCTTAGTGCTGACCTCAGTAAATCACTGACAGCACAACACCTTGAGCACAGGGGCTGGGCAAGGATGGTACATCCCCCTTCTCAAGATGGGAAATGGAGACTGAAAGAAGCAAAGGTGGAGCTGGGCAATTCCCAAGTTTTTGGGTGATGGTCCTACATCCTAGGCTAGGCCCGGGTTTCCCAGCCTTGCTGAAGGGTACTTGCCCATACTCAGCTCTGCAGCACTCCCCAGTAAGAAACCCCACAGCAGATGGAAATGTCACTGTCCCCTTTTTGAGCTCTGAGTAATGTTTTAAATACATCTCCTGACAGATCTGGCCCTGGAGATTGAACCAAAGAGCCATTTCTCATCACCAGGGCATGGGATCACCTTAGTCCCTACCCCAGATGCCAAAACATTTCAATATTCACTGGGTCTGGGGGATTATTATCTTAAAAGTTATGACAGTGTTTACCTGAGAGCCCCAGCTCTTGTCACTGCTTTTAAATACACCATTTTAGGCAGTGAAGCATCTTTTCTGACCCACTGCTTGCTGGTTTGGGCCTGCAGGAGGACTTTGTGGTGGGAAACCTGTCTGCTGGGAATCATCCCTTCTCACTTCTCTGCAAGCACAATAGTCTCTTCCTCCCCCCTCATATCAGCTGATTTTGAAGAGAGAAAGTGTTTCACTCCCAACAGGCTGTGAAAGGGGAGGCCATTAATGACAGACAGATGGAGATCTGAGCATCTCCCATTCCTCCTGGAGCAGCCTGTTGTGAATCCTGTGTGTCCCCAGCAGTAAATCACCACAGCTCCTTCCCGTATGTCCCCAGCAGTAACCCAGCACAGTTCCTGGGCTGCTGTAAACATGTCACTGGGGTGGGTGAGTGCGAGCCCAGGCAGCACCACCACCTCCGATCCTACCCCGAGGAACCACCAACTGCTGCTCCTGGAGAGCCTGGGATGGTTGTGTCACAGAGTAAAGTACAGCCAGGCTGTCCCGGCGGGTTCGTGTGGCTGACACAGCAGTCCTTGTCCCTTGTACCTGAGCTCGGGCTTAAAACACACCAGGGGAGCCACATCCAAAAACCACTTTCTTTCACCACCAGCTCCAAGAGCAGCTGGGGTGCAGGGTCCCATGCAGGTATCGGGATGCTGGGTTTGAAGGAGGTGAACGCCGTGCTGGCACAGCACTCAAACCTCCTGCTCTTTGTCCCTCTCAGCCTCCCAGAAGAATTTAGGTGGGGAAGGATCGCTGGAAGTCACTTAGTCCTCAAAGCAGGGCACACATGGGGCTGCCTCAGGTCTGCATGTCTCAGTGCTGGACACCTGGAGCAGAGTTAAATTACCCTCGCTGTGAATTATTTTTCCCCCTTCCATCTAGTTGGTGTTTTCCCTGCTGTAGCCTGGGACTGCTGCTTCCCGTCCCCACGCTGGACACAGCCGTGTCAGGAGGTGGGTTATATTTCCCTGAATGCTGTCAACACACGGAGAGGCAAAGGGTCAGGTCCCTGTTACCCCTCTCAACTTATCCGGAGTGAATCCCACGCTTCCGCAGGGACGCACAGGGATTTGGAGCCAGATAAGGGGCTGGAAGGAAGGAAGCGGAGGAACGCGATCCATCGAGGGCTGGGGACAGGGAGTGAAAGCAGTGAAGCTGCGTGAGGGGCTGTGCAGAAATTACTCAGCTCCTCAAAATCCCCCTCACGTCACCATTGCTCCTCCCCATGCTCTCCCCAGACCCTTTTTTTGTCCTTTTGCAGGGCTTCACGTACCTGTTGTGCGGTGTCCTGGCTGCCCCCTGCTCCCGTCCCGCTGTCCAGAGGAGCAGGATGTCCGCTCTGGCCACCCACAGCCCTCCGGAGCCGAGCGAGCGCCGCCTGCTCCCGCGGGAGGCCGCCTCTGTCGCAGGCACAGCGACTGCCGGGCTCTCCCCGAAGGGGAGGGACCAAACTTTGCCTTAGTTTTCAGCTGAGACAATCTTTCTGGGAGAAATCTGCCTTGGGCCTGGGAAACAAGTTTCTGGCATGGAGCCATGCGCAACAAAGCCCGCGCGTCCCAGCGGAGCCCGCGGCCGCTGAGGTGCTGGGCCGTGCCCCGGTATGGCAGGGACAGGGTCATGTGTGGGCTCGTTGTGTGCGAATTGTGGCTCTCCTGGCTGGGGCTCGCTCAAGCAGCAGGAACCCCATGAGAAAATTCCCCCGGATGGGTTGCAACACCCCGCGGAGAAGCTGCAATGCCTGTGGCCGGGCGAGCAGGGGGGACGGCGCTGTGGCTCAAGGTTACGCTGTAAAAATACAAATCTTTTCCTCCGGCCTTAGGAGAAGGACGCTTCCCACTCTCTCGGGAAGCAGATCCCACACTTGGGTACAATTTCTGGAGTGGCTGAAGGTGGATTAAGCACAGGTCCCTACTTGTAGGGCAGATTTGCACTCATTCCTCTTTGCAAAGCCCTAGTGTTTGCCCCCTCAGTAATGCGGAATTCAGGGAATTCACCTGGACACCAGCACAAATTGGAAGAGATTAATTTTGTGAGAGATCAACAGCTGTGAGATGACCCTATGAGCTTCAAAGGGAGGCAGTGGGGAGGAGGGCAGGTAAAATTTGGCTCGGCCTAAAATCGTTTATGAAGTTGCCCCTGTGGACGGTTCCCTTGGAGAGCTGCTGAGCTCCTGCCTTGGGAGCAGCAGCTTCCCTTCCCTTCGGGTGTATGTGTGTGGGTATGAGTTGAAGCTGGAAAAGAATAAGAAAGTTGTATGAAAAGGTCCAAGATTTTTTTTTCCCTGTACTTTTGTCCAGCCCTCATTTCAGTGATGGGTTGGATGCATTAAAGTTTGACATTTTCAGGATAAATTTGACGCTGTTGAAAGGTGTTGGAGAACAAATCAGAAGACCTCTTATTAATCTAAAGGAACAGGTTCTTCAAGATTAGTGAGAGACAACGAGGAGGAGGAAGCAGTACATGGATGGTTAAAGTATCAGAGAGACCAAATCCTGTGAATACTTCTGTGACCCACTAGGAGCTCCAAAATTTACTTTTCTTTTTAATATATTCAGATTTTCCCAGATGTGCAGGACTCAAACTCAGTAGAAGACGAGTATGGGTCTTTTGGATCTTATCTGCACAGTCCAACCACGCAGGTGTGAAACAGGCTATGAATCTTTTTGTTTAAGACCATTCCTCCTTGCCCTTTCATCTCTTTTTTTAAAAATAAGTTTAATTATTATTATCCCTTTTTATTATTTTCACCAAAGAACATCAGAGGATACTTGCAGAGACATTTCTGTCATTGCAATGAAATGCTACCAGTAAGAGACCTGCAGCACTGGCAAGGGAGGAGCAGGTTCCCATGGTTAGTGAGCACAACAAACCCATGGCAAATGTTCAATGTGGCTTTAGCTACGAGTCCTTTATATAAAGGACTGCACTTTGCTGCATATTTCTGTCTCTACAGACCAAAAGTCACCATCAGTCTGTGACCACCAGTTTGAAGATAAATTATAACCTTATTTTTTTTTTGCCTCCTGTCATTCCTTCTTCCTTATTTTTGGACAAATCCTGGTTTCTCACAGCACCTGTCTCATTTTTAATCCAGGGGCTGCTTGACCTATTAAAGTTGCTGAGAGGAGCTGATACATCAGTAAACACCCACTAAACGACCATCCCTCTGTTACCAGACACGTTCCTGAAGAGTGCAGCATGACAGAGCTCCACGAAGCCGTGGCTGTGGGGGACTATGACTTGGTGAAAAAGATTTTGAAGGCAGGGCGCTGCGACCCAAACCAGAAGGATGTTGACTGGCATGACAGGACCCCCCTGCACTGGGCTGCTGCCAAAGGTAAGGGCACCCCCAGCTCTGTTATCCCTTGTGAATGGGTGTCATAAAAGGTGATGCTGACTGTAATTGTATCTCTGCTGGCAAAATCACAGCTTGTATCTGATAATTTTGTCCCTAATGAGCAAAAAAAGGTCAAATATCCATTTAAATGGGAACTTTGCCTACAAAATAATTTATGGGACTGCTGTTGAAGTGATTCTTAGCTTTTTTTCTTCCATCACATGACTATTTTAAATTTACATGATGTGTACATAGGGAATGGCTGCTTTTCCCCCCTGTTACTTTTCTAAGAGGTGACTCCATGAGGTTGTTTCTCATGTACTCCTGTGGGAAAGAGCAGAAAGTCAAACCTGCTGTATTTATACCAGGTATTTATCAAACCCAATAGAAAAAAACAATAACTGTGTTTTACATTGCTCTCCCTTTATCCCACCTGCTTGAATGAACAATGGAGGACCAGAGCTATTTGCAGCTCCCATTTGGTCCTTCACCTTCAGAAGTGTCTGATAAAGTCAAATACCCATTTGCAGCCCAAAAAAGAGATGATGCAACAATATATAATGTATAATTGTACACAACGTAAAATGGGAAGCTGGACCTCTACTCCTCTGTGCTGCAGTATTTGTTGGGATCCCATGTTATTGCATCTCTCTTTGCTCAGAAATCAAGTGGGTGATTTGCTGTTTTACACCATGTTTTTCTTTTGTCCTGATGGATTATTAGGGATTTAGACATGAGCAAAGGGAACTGAGCTACCTAACAAAATGATGATGAGAGATGGACATGGCCTAGATGCGATTGGGAATGATACAGCTCAGTCAAGACAGTGTGAAGTGGGGTAGAAAGAATTTTTTTTTGCTTATTTAAGCAGTTCCACAGGTTAGAAAAATGTGAAGGTGAATTAAAACAATATCTCTATTTCCTATCCAACAAACCTTTGTTTTAGTAAAGCTGTTCACAGGTTTTCCTGTTCTCAATGTTTAAACTTTATTTTGCAATTGAAGTAAAAACCAAAATGAAGCAGTTGGTCAATGACTGATTGAGACGTGCTGTTCGGAAATTAGAAACCTTTTTGATCTGATTGTTGTTTTTGTTGTAAATTTCTTCCGGAAACAGTCTAGTTTGTGAGAAAATAACCAGCATTTCCTATTCAGTATCATAAAACAAATAGTCAGGTGGGTGAAATCCGTGACTGAGGGAATTATGACCAGCTGTGTGTGACCGCCTTCTGCATCCTGAAGGTATAAATTCTAAAGCGCCTTCTCTCCTGGTTTTGCTGCCCGTTGCAAGGGCGGTCAGACCTGCTCAGGCTCCTGGTGGATCACGGCGCCCGGCACTGCCTGCGGACCGACGTGGGCTGGACCGCGGCGCACTTCGCTGCCGAGGCGGGGAAGCTGCGGGTGCTCCGCGCCCTCCACTCCCTGCACGCTGCCATGGACGCTGCCGACCTCTTCGGAGACACTCCCCGGAGGCTCGCGGAGATGTACGGACACCGGGAATGCTCCAAGTTCTTGGAAAAGTGAGTAGTGGTGGCAAGTCCCGCTGCGGCTGCAGCGAAAATTAACCTCACTGCTCCACAGAGGACCAGAAAAAACACAGTGTGATGCTTATCTTCCCACCCAAAGCCTGCTAAAGTCCTGACGCACAAGCTGTAGTGGATGAGCAAACACGGGCCCGTCACGGGGAAGCCATGAGAAGACATTCTTTTATTGCCCTGCCTCCTGCGGTTTGCCTTGGTATGTTTTCAAAATCGTTACCACTTCATGACATCACTGTTTTTGTAAGGATGTTGCAGAGCCGTTATTAAGCAACAGAAATGAAAGCAACAGCTGGCAAGTGTTAACCCCTTACAGCAGTGAATGGCAAATACACGGGTCGAGCTGTTTAGGAACGGCCCTCAGCAGTTGTATGTGTGTATATACGTATATACATATATGTGTGTGTCATTTGGCTTTTCTTATAGTAAATAAAAAAGCCACCCAATTTTTAATGTAATTATTGAAAATTAGACCACCTAAGTTAATAGAATGGCCACATATTATTTCCAAATTTTGGGAGAATCCTTGTCTTAATTGCTTACAGTAAACGCTGTGGCACCACATGCCGTAAGAAATATTCTTTTTAATGGCTCCCAATTACCATTCCTGTTTTTCAGCCATTGGCTTGGTGCACGGCTCATTTTTATCCTTGCAACGGTGTTTCCCTGGATCAGGATGCTTTACTGAAGAGGTCTGAGCTGTGTCCCATCCTGCATCTCTCTACAGCAGTGGGACAAATCACCAGAGGCCAACCAGCCTGTTCAATGCAAACCATAGTCCCTACACCACTTTATTTAAATACACTGCCCATGAAACCTGGCCATGCCAGACCCTGGGATGCTGAGAGCTCCCAAAAGTGTTTTCTCCCTGGGTTTTTCTGTGAATTTACAGTCCCACCATCATCTTTCACTGGCATCTCTGTTACCACTGCCACCATTCTCAAAACCTCTTTGGTACCACGTACATCCCTTTTTTTGTTTTTTACAGATGTTTATCCAACTCAGAGTCTCCAGCTTGCCAGTGCAGCACACAAGCTGCCAAGTTCAAAATCAGGCATGGTGACAGGCCAAATGTCTGAGGACACCAATGCCTTACAAATGCCACTTTTCGTTCATCCACATAAACCTTTCCGTAGGTACTGCTGTCCTTTAGCTGTAGTTCTTCAGCTTGTTGCTTCCTGCTGAAATCCCCCGTGCCCACCTTTTATCTTCACATGGCATCAGTGTCCTTCCATAGGAAAAGACAAACTGTGCAAAATCCCCCTGTACACAGCCCAAAAAACTTTCTAGGGGAGCCACAAGTTCTGGTTTCCAAGCTCTGGCTATTATGGAAGATGCTGATAGCTTTGCATTTTACCTGCCCACCCAACACAGAATAACAGAATCACAGAATGGTTGGGAGGGACATTATAGCTCATCTCATTCCAACCGCCTGCCATGGACAGGGACCCATTCCACTAGACCAGGTTGCTCAATGCCCCATCCAACCTGATGGATCTCAACACTGCTGGAATGGGGCATCCAGATTACCTTAAAACTAAAGCCTTGCTTTTTTTGGAGCTGACATGCTGCAAACTTTCACTATTCACCACTTTCCTTCCACACAGAAGTATCAGCTCTTCTTACCTTCAGTTTAAAGGCATTTAGGCAACCAGCAGCTGATAATAAAGCTTTGCAAATTAGATTTTTTTTACTACCTAGACACTGTCAAGGTAGTAAAGCTCAGGTTTGCCAGACCTTTGAGAATGGGGCACTGTCTTCCAGTGGAGATTCTCTTTATACTGTTCTCAGCTCTTGGCGTGCTTAGTTTCTAAACCAGAACAGGTAAATATTGTCTAACCTAGAGGGTGAAAGTCTGCAGGCTTCTGCCCCTGGATGAATAATTTATAGCAATTACTTGCCTATTCAATGCTGTCCTTTTTGCACTAATCTCACCAGTAATTCCTGCCAAGTCTGTAGGATTTGCTGTGCCCTTGGTTGTGCTCCAGAGCCATGGGAGCCAGCTGACAGCAGGGGTAGGGGAATTGTCTGGATGATGCTGAAGGGCAGTGCCCGTGGCAGGTGGAGGTGCCTGGGAGAATGATTGACAGGTGGTTGGCAGGATGATTGACATCCTGGTCTGAGACACCTTAGCAATAGCCTAGGTCTGACTGACCTAGGCCTGTCTGACTCGGGTCAGCTGATGAAGGGCTTTCTGAGGTGAATGAGTGATTTAAGGTGGAAGATTTGTCTTTCAGGACCACATGCTGGCCTGACACACCCCCCAGCTGCATGGCTCAGGGTGGCTGGGATATCTAATGACTAGGAAGATGCTTCGAATGCCCAGTCTAGAACATTTTATAAGACACACAAAGCCTGCATGATCACCTCCCAGCTGTAACCCAGCCTGTGGGCAGCCAAAAGTTTATCACTGAGACCCAGGAACACTTTTTAAGCCCAGCCACTATAATTTATGACCGCAGTGGATGCCTTCACCCTCACACACTGGCCTCACTGCCTCACATCAGGAAACTTGGAGTTAACTAGGAGGAATGGCTGTCATTTGTAGTATAATTTCAATTACCTTCTTCTCCTGCTATCGCAGGAGGTCCCGGAGGTGATGTCCGAGGTCAGGCAGTGCCAAAGGGAGCAGGGCAGTACCGTGTGTGCTGCAGACAGAGAGTTAGGAGTGTGCTTGCACAAAATGCTGCACAGCACAGAGCAGCTCTGCCCTCCACTCACAGTATCTGTGGGATATAAATATGAAGAACATTTTGTTACACAGCATCCCTGTCAGTTTTAGATATTTGCCTGTCATGCAAAATGAGAGAAAAGGCAATTTTTAAAATAACAGTGTGAGGGCCTGCACCAAATGCAGGGCTGATGTGCATATCTACACAGGGCTTCCAAATCCTTCCTGAATCCAAATTCAGTCCCTTCTAGCACCACCATGACCCTTGCACACTGTTTGTCGGTCCCCAGGTGTTGCCAGCTGCATGAACTGCCTGCCTGCCTGGGCTGGGCCACTGATCCGTGCTGATCCACATGGAAATATTACATATATCAACATGGAAATATTGTTAACATGCAAACATTAGGAATATTCTGCTGCCGAGTATCGGTACCACTCACTGAGGTTTGCATGAACATGCAAAAGTTAGGAAACAGCTGTTTTCAAAACAGCTGCTTCTGAATAGCAAATGCATATTTTGCATCAGATTTGGTTTGCATGAGAAGGGCTTTCCTCTGGATGCTATGAGAGCTGCCAAGAATGGCACAGAGGCCCTCAGCCCATGTCTGCTGCCACCCTCTCTGCAAAGTGCCAGCTGTTGAAACTGTACCAAAGGGTCCTGCTATCTAAGACCAGGGCAGATATATATTCATGTGTAAATAAATAAATAAATATATATATATATATGTGTATATATGTATGTATGTATGTTTATATTTAAAAGTCTATAAAAAGAGGTTTCTTGCCCTTGGTGGCAGATACTTAATAGCAGACAATAGGATAGTTCAGTTGGAAGGGACCTGCCACTAGTCCTATGGCCTGACCACTTCAGGGCTGACCAGAAGTAAAAGCATCTTATGAAGGGCATTTTCCAAATGCCTCTTAAACACCAGCAGCCATGGGGCATCAACCACTGCTCTCAAACAGAGGCTTTGTGGAGACCTTAGAGCACCTTCCAGTACCTGAAGAGAGCCTACAAGAGAGGTGGAGAGGGACTTTGGACAAGGGCATGGACAAGGGAAAATGGCCTAGGTAGGTAGGATTAGATGTACTGGGAATAAATTCTTGACTGTGAGGGTGGCGAGGCCCTGGCACAGGTTGCCCAGAGAAGCTGTGGCTGCCTCATCCCTGGAAGTGTTCAAGGCCAAGCTGGGTGGGGCTTTGAGCAACCTGGTCTAGGGGAAGGTGTCCCTGTCCACGGCAGGGAGGTATGGAATGAGATAATCTCTAAGATCCCTTCCAACCCAAACCATTCTGTGATTCTGTGATGCAGAAAGCCCACATGATGAGGTCCATCAATATGGAGCTGCTGGCTTTGCTCTGTGCTCTCAGCTAGGACAGCATTGCACTCATGTGACAGAGCTGCTGTATCACAGAAAAAAACATTTTTCCTGATATTTGATGGTGTTTCTGTCAGAACTTCCTGAATCCTGAGTGCCTACAACATCAGAGCCCTGCAGGAGGAGGAAAGGGTTTGCCTTCTCTTGGGCAAGATTTACACTTGGAATGTCCATGTTGGGATCCAGGCAGTGCTGGGGCCCAGGGGGGTCCCTGTGAGGGGAGTTTGGGGCTGCATCATGCTGGGCACACCGTGGTGTTTTCTCAAGTGGTGGTGGCAGGGTTTTGACCAGACTGAGATGCAACCCCTGATCCTGTAGACAGGCCCCTGTGAACAGAGCTGTGTCTGTGCTGTGCTTACTCTTGGTTTCTCTCCCAGAGCAGAGGTGGAGAGCAGGAACTACCGCAGGAAGGCTGCAGTGAGAAAAATCCCCTTAGACCAGAGAGATGAAGACTGGGAACTCAAAAAAGAAGAGCTTCGAAGAAACCCACCATGTTTTTGGGAGAAGTGCACGGCCTCTATTCAAAAGAAAAATGGGGGAAAAAAGGGGAAGCAGTAGTGTGCCCTGCCTGTTTGGTGCCTCTGAGCAGTGCAGAGCAGTGCAGAGCAGTGCAGAGCGAAGGCACTGGCAGACCTCATATGGGTGGATGGGAGACACACATGGCTGCAAGGATGTATCCTTAGAGATATACTGTAAACACTGTCCTTAACAGCTAGAAGTGCTTTTGTCTTTCTCTGTTTCTATGTATCAGATATCAAATTAATAAAAGAACAACTGCAAAATACATTTAAATATACCAGTACTCTAAATCACTGAGATGGCAGCAGTTACCCATGTTGTCAGGGAGGGAAATGGTCTTGATCCTACCTGATTCACAAAAGCATCTTGGACTATGGTTCTGCTTCCTCTGCTGATGTCCATGGCCTTTGCTTCTTTGCTTTTAGCACTGAGTCAACCAGGAGGCTCTACATGGACCTGCAGCCTCTGGTGATGCCTCTCTCTTTTCTTGCAAGTGGGATGTAGTTGCTTCTTCTGGATGAAGTTGAGATGTTAATTTTGTGCTTTGACTGGACACATGGGTCCAACAGCCTGAATCTTCCATTCCTGGCCCAGCAAAAGGGAACATGTGCTCTCTCAGCTTTCAGGCAGCTGTGACTGCCAAGGGTATTGGAGCACTGCCTTTTTTTTAGCATTGCCCCTAGCCATTTTTATGTCTGCAAATAGGAATGCTGTGCAACTGGTCCTGAGCTGGGCTTCTGCTCATCAACACCTTCCATGGCAAAAGCATTTTTAACACTTTTCACTTCTCAGTCATGAAAGTTGGAAGGTGACCCAGAGCAGTTTTCCTTACCATGCCAGCACTGGGCAGCCGTTCCCATTGACTTCTGACATGTCTCATGTGTCAGCTTCTCCAGGCTGGGCACATCCTGCATGGGCTGTGCAGGGTGGCTGTGCTGATGCACACCCTGTCCCCTCCAGTGCCAGCTGAGTGGGGGTGCTGCACAGGGCAGGAATGCAGTGCTGGGTGTCACGTTCTCAGGGGTTTCATGGAGATGGAAGGAGGGATCTGCAGCTTGGTTTGCTGGGGCTGTGGTGTTTTGTGTGGTCACATCTGCAAGGTGCTGGTTTTGCCTGCTGAGTCTTGTGGTATGTGAGGTTGTGAGGGATGACGTTGCCCTGAATGTAGGGAATAAGATGGATCTTCCAGGGCTTTTTGTGAAAGTGGTTGGGATTGTCACGTTAAAGGAGGAAGTGCATGAGCAGCAGCAGGGGAAGAAGGGAGGTGTGGTGGTGCCTGTCCTTTCAAGGCCTTTCACTGGGGAGATGTGTCCATAAGAGATGCTTAAGATCAGCCTCTGGACCTGAGCTGGTGACAGAAATGACCAATTCAGGTTCTGCCCTGTTCATGCTGGAACTATTTCATGTTTCACCTGCTGTGGAGGGTTGACCTCAGGGAGTCACCAGATGCCCACCCAGATGCTCCTTCACTGTCACCCATAAACAGGGGGTGGAAAATAGGATGGAAAAGCTGATGGGATGATGATGAGATAAAGGAAGGGAGATCACTCACCAGTTACTGTCATGAACAAAACATATTTTACATGCAGAAAATGATTTTAATTTATTTGCCTATTGAAAATATAGTTGGATAATGTGAAATAAACACAAACTAGATCATGCTGCCTCCACCTCCTTTTCATCCCAGGCTCAACTTCACTCCTTCATTCCCAGCTTCTCCACCTCCTCCTCCACAGCAGCACAGGGAGGTGCAGTCAGTTCATAATGAATTGTCTCCTCCACTCTCTTCTCACACTGTTCCCCTGATCCAGAACAAAACCTGGGGCTTTTACTGAGCCAGAGTCCGCTGGGAAAAGCCAGTCTCATCACCAAGTCCAAGCAGGCCAGGAGAGCGGTGACACAGAGCACGGAATCCTGTCCTTGCAGGCAGTGGGGCAGAGAGGACACGCAGGGCTGGCGGGGGAAGGGGGCTCTGCACCCCCTGAGCACCCCGGGGCCGTTCCTGCCTCACTCTTTGTGCATCAGTGACCACCTCTGGTGAGTGACAGGGATCAGCGTGTTCACACAGAGCTGTCAGCCACTGCTGGACAGTGATACAGCCCATAATGTATCACACAGCACAGGGCCACAGCAGGAAGAAAGGCAAACCAAAATAGAGATAAACCTGTAGGTAATTTCAGTTGTTTCAATCAGAAAATGCCAGAGCATTCATGGCAGGTTTTCAGTATTGTTATTGCCCTTTTACAGCTGGCCGCTGTACCAGGTATAAATAAATGTTATTGATAATAATTTAACTCAAAGAATTACCTAAATGAAATTATAATTGAACATATTTTATTTAAGTCACATTAATTTAGTTCATAGTAATTTAATGATATATTCTTAATCTCAGAGTTGAGAACATTTGTATCATCTACACTGCATTACAGATTAAACTATTTGCTTTCTATAATGAAATATCAACATTTTGCATGAGCTCCAGTTTTTCTTACAGTTCCTAACTCATGCTAACCTTGCACTTCACGCTTCTTTCTAAGAGTAGAATCTTTAGCAGTGTCTTTTCTAATTTGGGATTGCTGAAAATCAGAATTAGTGAATGAACACCCGAAAAAGTGTACTGAAATACTACAATGAGAAATGTCATATGACTTCCCTTCTTTGTCACATAAACCATGTTTAAGATCAAACATACAAAATTGATGCTGTACATTACTAAGAAGGAGACAATAGATTTCATGGCTCTGATGTGGGCATCCATGCTGAGGTTCTTCTTGGAGTTTGTCTGCATCTTGCGTTTGTGTCTCCAGAGAGAAAAGAGAAGGAAAACAGCAGAAAAGATGACTGCCATGAATGAAGCAGCATATCCAAAGCCAGCGAGAAAAAAAGAAGGGAAAAAATGTTTATCCATTTTGATATTTGGTCCCCAAAAGCTTCCTTGTCCAGTGGAATTGCGGTTGTTGCAGTGCGGTTTATCAGCGATGTCGTAGGCAATGATGCTGACAGCCAAGGCTAAAATCCCTGACC
>WEIT01024618.1:199615-300621 GCA_013389985.1 Dryoscopus gambensis | reverse complement strand
CGCTGCCGATGAAGGCGCGGCCGGCCGGCGGCGAGTAGCTGGCCGTGGTGGCGTTGGAGCGCCGCGACAGCAGGTCCGTGTCGGTGGCTGCGCCCTCGATGCCGCTGTCGGTGAACTCGCTGCCCTCGCCCGCGTTGACGTCCTGGTTGTGAGAGAGACACGGGGTGAGAGGGAGAGCCCGTCTGAGATCCCAAATGCCCAGGGGGCACCGCAGTTCTTCGCACTTCCATTTTTTCTAGCACTGGAAATCCCTCGTCTCTTTTCCTCCTGAAGATAAACAACTGGAGGAAAAGGTGGAGTATGTGACAAACAGGCACCACAGCTGTCCTGAGGCAGTGAAGAGCTCTCTGCCTTGGAGAGAAGGGTGAAGCTTGTCCCATGCATTTCCCTGCAGCTTCATGGGGACAGTTGCATTTGGAACATCTTATATCTCACAGCTCCAGGGCTGTACTTTCCCGACTGCTGCAGGAGTCCCTGTGGGTCCCTAATTTGCCTTTGGGGCACCCAAGGTAAGATTCCTTCCTTCTGGAGACAAACCACTGGAGGAAAAGGTGGGGTAGAGGCAGAGCTTCCAGCACAGGTTAGGAAAGACCAGTCACACATGCACCACTGCAGGTGGTGCTTCTACAGCCTTGGCAATTTGGAATATAAGATGCATCATCATCTGTTTACATTAAGCCAAGTTAACAGTGCTAAAGGTTTTGCAAAAGGAGAACATATGGTAGCAAAAACTGGCAGCGTCGAGAAAAGCAGCGCTCAACCTACGCGTTTTGAGGAGAAAACATTGATATTGTGCACTCACACCTACAGCTGAAGATACATTTCAGACACCCCAAGGCTGACCTTTGAAAATTATGTAACCAAAAAGGTTCTTATTTTTTTTCCTCCTGACAGGTTAATGTGGTTGAGATTATTTCTGTTTTCAACACAAACTGTAATGATGGGCCATGTGATACTCCCCACCAAATCCCACAGACCTCTTCTGGTCCCCAAGAACTTGCAGTGGAAGGATCAGAAGAGACAAGAATACAGCCAGTTTGAGCAAGACAGGAGAAAACACCACTGAACTGGGGTTTTGAAGGCTGCGACTCAGCCTGCCCCGTGCTACAAGGCTAATCCCCTCCAGGGGGATACCCATCACCACTTTGGTATTTACAGGCATCCGAGGCAGATTTTGGAGGGCAGACAGAGGCCAAACCCTGTAAATGGAAACAAACATTTTAGGTACTTGGGCAAAGAGGATGCAAAGTGAGAAATATGGTCAAAACAACAGGAATTTCTCTCTCTCCTGAAAGAGCAGCTAGTGCTTGATTCACAAGGTTTTTTTTTAAAAAAGAGTCTCTGAGAAGAGGTAGCAGAATGGAGTATTTATTTTAAGAGAAAACAAGCTTCCAGATGTTGGTCCAAGCACCGGTTTTCTTTGTATCCAAAAGCAGTTCTGTGGAAACAAAGAAACCCTCCATCAGCCCTGTGTGAAACTGTCCTCCTGTGGAGCAAGGGCCGGATGGGGAGAGCTTTGGGGCAGGGGAAGGGCTGACTAACTTTTAAGGCATTAATTTGCAATGGATGGGCCCATTCTTTATAAACACCACTTCCCAAGGGAGACTTGGAGTCCAGCTGGAAGAATAAGCACTTCCTTCCCTGCTCAGGGAGCACAGTTCTGCTGGCCCATCTGGTTATTTCATGCGGCAGACAGCGGCAGACAGGCCGCTCCGGACAGGCCGATACCGCTCTGCTCCTCCGCGTGTGAATGAGCTGAGCAGGCTTTCCTGGAAGCACAGCCCCGTACCCACCCACGGCAGCTTTCACAGCCACACGTGGATCCTGCTGTTCCAATACACTTGGTTTTGGGAAGCCAGTTACCTTCTCGTTCCGTGCAAAGGAGGAGTATCTGGCGAGGGGAAGCGGTGCTGCTCAGAGCCTCGTGTTTACACAACACTGCCACAAGCAAGGTTTTGCACTGTGCCATGAAAAGCTGGAGGGTGCAGCTTCCTGTGCTAGCACTGCCTCCATGTGAGCCCCCGTGTGCCAGGGCTGCTCCACGCCCAGGGCACTGCCCCTCTGCCAACACAGCCACAGACACCTGCACGCGGGACTGAACCGAACCCCCGCCAGCACTGGGATCATCATTCCCACGGAATCGCTGTTTCCTGGGCCCCACTTCATCCCTCACTTCACACTGACAGGCAATAGCTTTAGACTGGATATCGGGAAGGAATTGTTCCCTGGGAGGGTGGGCAGGCCCTGGCACGGGGTGCCCAGAGCAGCTGTGGCTGCCCCTGGATCCCTGGCAGTGCCCAAGGCCAGGCTGGATGGGGCTTGGAGCACCCTGGGCCAGTGGAAGGTGTCCCTGCCCATGGCAGGGGTGGCACTGGATGAACTTTAAGGTCCCTTCCACCTAAACCATTCTGTGATTCCATGATTCTATGTTCTACAAAAAGTACACAGTTAGTTCCAAAATCTTGATGTAACTTTTTAGCAAGCATCTCTCACGCTTTAGTTAAAATGAGTTGATTCAAGAAAACAAAGAACTACTAGAACAGACCATCAACTTGAGGGAGATAGGATCTGTAATCTTGCCAGCTAGTGTGTGCATCCAATTTTCTTAGTGCTGATTAGCACGTGGAGTATTTTTCCAAAAACTCAAGTTCCCCCAGAGCTGCTCAAGGTCCCCTATGCCCAGTGTGCCTTTCAGCCTTTTCAGATGTCCTTGGTGAGACACTGCATTAATTACCTCCCTTTTCCTGTCAATACATTGGGCTTATACTCTGTAACTAATATATGAGCATATCAGTTTATTAAAAAAATACTTATAAAAAAACCTCAAGGACGGAGAACTCAGAGTGAATACATTTGTTATATTTGCTCGTGAGGTTAAAGTGTAGCACGCTTTGCAAAGATCTCTACAATCTTTACCACAATGCAAGTGATAGGCTGGACTGGTCAAAAGATCTTTTCAGTGTATTGCTACAGCCCCGCTCCTAATCTCCCTCTGCTCCCTGCACTCCCTCTTCCACTCCTGAATATCCCTTATCAAAGACTTGTGGGCAGCCCATT
Source organism: Dryoscopus gambensis (assembly GCA_013389985.1). Lineage (NCBI taxonomy): Eukaryota > Metazoa > Chordata > Aves > Passeriformes > Malaconotidae > Dryoscopus > Dryoscopus gambensis. The sequence goes on along the minus strand of WEIT01024618.1, from coordinate 297,564 downwards.
CAAGGCCTTTGGTAGGAGGAGGGTCTGAGCAGACAAAGGTCGGAGCAGTTCCCAGCCCAGAGCTGCCAATATTTTCCTGCTGCCGAGTTATGAAACGCGGCATTGAGGGAGCCTCGCGTGCTCCAAGCCTGGCCACGAGGGGATCGGTGCCGAGGTCAGGAGGGTTCAGGGCATTCACTGCACAGGTCTCAGTGTCCGAGTTCCTGCTGCAAGGTCAGCTCATTCCCAGCCCAGGGCGGGAAGCTCCCAGGCAGCTGATGGCTCCGGGAGCCTCGCAGCGCCGCCCTGACCACGCTCAGCTGAGGGCTCTGCACAAAGCACACGGGTTCAATACCGTGATCCCACAGAAACCTGCTGGGGCTGAGGGGGAAACAGGCCCAGGCCAGGAACAAACCATAGCAGGGTTTGATGGACACAGGCTTTTTACTGCTCTGACTGTGGAAAGTGGGGAGAAAGGCACATGGAGACCACGGGCTGAGGAAGGGAACGAAATGGGCTCCGGGACTGTGCTGGGATGGGGAGATGCAGGAAGCAGCAGCAGAGCTTCCACCAGGATCTGGGATTCCTGGCACTGCTGAGGGCACAGAGGAACAGCACCATTCCTGACACTGGCAGTGCCACCGTGCCCCTGGAGGTGCCAGGGGTTATGAAAGGAGGCTCAGCAGACAGTCCTGAAGGGAAAGAGGAGGGAGAGGTGGAATGCCCCGTGCCACAGAGATCGGCCATGGAATGAGCACCAGAGCAGGGCTGAATGCTGCCATTGTCACCAACAAGGCCACGTGCCAGGGCAGCCCTACGAGCATCCCAGTGCAACGAAGTGGAATGAGTTATCACAGCCCCATCAAGTGCAGAGAACAATTTAACTGCTGAACCAACTGGGTAAAGTGCTACTGGAAGCATTAGCAACCCACTTAAATATAGGGGGTTTTTCTTCACATGAGCACTGGGTTTCAGCAAACAAGCAAAACAAGGCAGTAGGGAATAAGACTGTAACGCAACAGCTACATTAATATACCTGATGCTGTAGCTTTTGAATACTCACATGATACTCATACCTCTGTAGGTCTGCTGCAGCCACATCTGTTAAATCATTTCTGCTACATTTAAAAGATACACAGGAAAAAACCCCTTTGCTTTAGGAAAAATGTCTACATTCAGCTAGCAAGAATCAGGGGAGGAGCTCTGGGACAGCTTCCGAGTGTCCCCATGTTGAACACCTGGTACTGGCCTCCACTAGAAGAGACCACAGGATGGGACAAGCCCTGCCCAACTCTGGCTCATGACTGGGCACACTCAGAGTGCCTGCAAGAGCTGCACGTCCCAAACCTCCCACCACCAGCCCTGCCACAGGCCCTGTGACAGGCCTTGGTGAATCACCTTCTCCTGCCCCACTGACAGCACTGATTCATGGCCACTTGGGGGCTGATTTAGTAGGAAAAATTTTACTTCCCTAAATATAAACAGTTCCTGGTGGTTAAAACTCCTTTCTAAATGAACCATTAGACTAAAAGTACAGCTGAGTGGGGGTTTTCCTTGGAAGGGGCTCCCTCCAAGCCAATGCCTATCCTTTGTTCCCGGTCCTGTTGAGCAACAGAGCAATCAGATGCTCACAGTCAGCAAGAGTGATTGCACACAACCTGTCTGGCTGCTCCTGAGGCAAGCACCACAGAATACATTTCAAATGGGCGAGCAGCCTGATGGTTTGCATGCTTTTATCTGACTGGTGTCCCTTTGAAGCTCCTAGGTGGAAACAGATTGGCCTGATAAGTGTTTTTCCTTTCTCTTCAGTACTGACTCTGCCATCATTTGATGGTCCTGGTATGGCTTGGTGCAAATCCAAATTGAGTCCTTTCTCCGCAGTCACTTCCGAGAAGCAAAGATAAATCATGAATTGCAACTGAAACCTGAGTGGGAGAAATGGTCTGAGTCCTACTTCTGTGCACTCACTACACCGGGGCAGCAGCTCTTGAGATGTCTGAAAGAATCAAAATTTTTAAAAAATTAAATTTAGAAAAAACAAAATAAACAAACCCTTGTATGTGTCACTAAAGCTGCTCAGGGCAGTTTAATAAGCAAGCAGGTTTGGGTCATGGCTCTCTGAAATCAAATTTGCCCCTGACAAAAAGGGACTAGCCCAGACCTCCAGATACTTCTCCCGGCAATAAACTCCAGTCTTATTATGAAAGGATGATTCACAGTCACAGGTGTCTGGGCAATAATCCCTGAGAAAGTCTTCGGGCACGGATTTCAGTGGATCTGGTCCCAGGATTCCTTTGTGAGCTCGTGGTGGTGAACGCCTGCAGTGTAATTTGGCACCCTGAAAGGACAGACAAGGTACTGGGTGCCAGGAGCCGGGAGACACTGGGATGTGGGCAGGAGATGTGCATCCCTCTGCTCCTGTGGGACAGCAGGCAGCAAACACCACTGTACCACATCTGCAACCCCACAGATCTGCAGCCAGCTCTGGCTGTTACCTCAGTATTACCCCTGGCTCCTTCACTCCATGCTAAGCTGTCACCTCAGCTCTGGGCACCGAGGCTGAGCAGCATTTTTGGTTCACTGACTCCCCAGATGTTTTCCAGCCAATACATGGGCCCTTGCAGAAAGATCATCCCTGTGCTTCCCCGGGGAACCTGGCTTTCTTACCTGAGATGCCCTAAAGGCAAATTATGGACACGCAGGGACTCCTGCAGCAGCCAGGAAAAGTACAGCCCTGGAGCAGTGAGACAAAGTGGTGAAAATTAAATCGTCCCCACCAGCTCCTCCCTGGCTCTAGCACTGACTTTTGAGGGGTGCTGCAGTACATAATCCCCTGAAGGAGAATCCAGCCCTAATCCAGTACAGCCATGGTACAGTGTGGTCCCCGCATGCAGCTCCCGACACCTGCACGGATCCGGGACGAGTTCCCACTTTCCATCCCCTCTGTTCTCGGGTGCTGCAGTGTTTAATCCCTCTGTTCCCAAAGGATACACTGAGGGCCCCCCGAATTTACCCTGCTTTCATCCCAGTGGACCACCCAGCTGAAGGAAGTTTCTACAGAGGCTGAGTTAACCATAAACTAATAAAAGCAGCCGAACTGTGCTCGAGTTAAAGCAAGGGCAACGTGCCACCAAAATCCTCCCAGTTAAATTAAAATACAGGGTTGGGTTACTTTTTGTTTGCTGAAGCCAAGAAGAGGCAATTCTTCCTGAGACATGTAATAGAGGGGGTAGAAATGGGGCAGGGGGACAACTGCTGCAACGGCAGCTTGAAATCCAAACACAGCATCTGGGAGGAGTTCACCTGAACAACCACCCAACTTAAGGAAGCAGGGAAATGCCCGTCAGCAGGGATGACAACCAGGCACAGCATCACATGCTGAAGCTCTCTGAAAAGGAACATTTCAGTGGAGCACTGCACTGGGAAGCAGCACTGCTGCCAATTGCATCCATGTAAGTAAGCACAGCCCAGCAAACAAGCAGCTGGGGCAACCTGTCTGTGAGTTTGAAGTGCAAAATACTTGGAACTAAAACCATGCAATGTGTATCGCTTTACAGAGAATCCAACTATTGCCAATGTTGTTATATACACTTCAGATGTATACATGACAAAGTCCTACTGTTTAAAAAAACATGCCTGAATGGAGCTAGATCAAACACCAGGACTGGTGATTTGCTTTCCCTTGGCCTTCTGCCGAGAGCTAAGGAAGAAAAACAAATTAAGATCTTTGTAAGAGTATCAAAATATTTGCCAGTGAAGACCGAAACACCGATTTTCACATGCTCCTTTCCCTGACAATACTGGGGCGGAGTTGTGTGCTCTGAAGGGAGTGACTGCTTTAAACCATCCTGACTAGGAAATACCTGATCTAATCTCCTCCATCTGGGTGACAGGGCAGGAAAGACCTCTGAGGCTGGGCCTGAAGCCCTCTATTCCAGCCTTCCTCACTGAATACACTTCCAGTCAGCCAGGCTATAAACAGCTCATTTGGTCTAGACATTGCATGGGTCTGGTCATTCCGAGCTGCCACACCAGGACCCAAGATGTGGATTCCCAAGCAGTTTACCCTGGTGCAAGTCTGGGCTGCCCCAAAACCGAGTGGTTTCTGCTTCCCCCAGCCCATTCCCACCCCTTCCTTGCCCTCCTTGCCCTGTGGCTGGTGGCTGATGGCAGAGATATTTGGGTTATCGGGGTGGTTTTGCCTGCAGGCTCAGCAGGGTGACCGACTGACCACTGCTCCTCAGTGGGATCCAGCCCTGGGAGCCAGCTGTGTCAAAGGGTCCCATGCCCAGTTTTTGGGGATTGGGAGCGTGGCTCAGGCTACACCCGACACCTTGGGAACAACCTCTGAAAGGCACTGGGTGAACAAGGGCTGGAATCAGTGATTCCCACAGTGCAGCTGCAAGCCAGTAACACCCTGCTTTTAGCTACTCTCTAACCTGTGCACCAGTAATTACCACTGAATTTGTCAACTCTGTCTTTCTTTCCTTCCTTGATTCCAGCTCAGATTAAACCTCTGTGTCCATCTGATCAGAAATCACACTTAGGTTGGAAATAGCCATGTTTTCCAGACTACAGGCAGAATTCCTTTAAAGGAGCAGAGCTTCAGCTGCTGAAGATGCTCCGGAAAAGCCATGGCTGAGGAGAGCTGGAAGAGCAGGCTGGAAGGCCACAAGTGCTCTGCAGAGAGTGAACAGGATGCAGTGGAAGCCAGAAGCAGAAAGTGATTTCAGAGAAGAGAATCCACTGGGGACGGGTCAACGCAAGAGCCTTGGACGCTTTCCTTGCACAGGAAGGCTGCAAACTCTAATCTGCTGGCTTTGGGAAGAATGCCCCGAAGGAAAATTCACCCCATACTCTCTCCCTCTCTTTTCCTGAGCAGTTGGTATTTGAGGAACAAGGTACTGGGCTGGATGGTGCTTCCATGTGATTGACCCAGTATAGTCCATTTAGAGGTTATATCCTCTAAGCCACAAAACGATTTTGTGAAAAAGTTTTACACAACTTGAAACCAAGTATCAGCTCTCTGGAGTTTAGCCATCCTACAGAACATAATGGAACACTATAACCAGTTACAAAATTCCATGAGATAGTAAAAAAATAATATCGACTGGAAAGACTGTCTAATTTTAGACTGGTTTCTCTGTACATCCTGATCTAATTCCCACAAAACCCCTTGGTTTCATCTCCTGCATATTCTGCAAAATTTTTTATGTAAGATTTTTTTTTTTAAGGTTTGAGATCCCAAATTCCTGCAGGCTACCTAGAGAGGCCTAAAAATAGTAATAAATTTGAAAATTGGACAAAAGGGGATTTAACACACCAAGAACATGGCCTGGGGCTGGCACTGAAGCCAGCACAGCTTCCAAGTGAGTCGGGCAGGAAGTTTGTTCCTCTCCCCCCACTCAGCTTCACAAGGAATATGGAATAAGGAGGTGGCAAGACAGGCTTGGAAGGGGCACAAAACCACATCTCAAGGTTTTCATCCCTTAATTCACAGAATCACAGAAGGGTTGGGTTGGGAGGGACCTTAAATCTCATCTCGTTCCACCCCCTGCCATGGCCAGGGACACCTTCCACTAGCCCAGGATGCTCCAAGCCCCATCCAACCCGGCCTTGGACACTTCCAGGGATGGGGCAGCCACAGCTTCTCTGGCAAATTCCCTTCTTGAAACGTCAATTAGGGCTCATAACAGCAGGGGAGCACGGGGTACTTTTGTCCCTGAACATCTACCAGGAGCAGGAGGAGGAGGAGGAGGGAGTCTCCTGCAGGCAGATGTTTAGCTGCCACAGGACACAACAGGGCCACTAAACAAAATCTGGATCCCGCGAAACAGGCTGTAGGATCCTGGGGATCTCACAACCCACAGTCAGAACAAGCTGTATCCAACCCGGTGCTTCCTCCTTTCCAGGAAAAATGGGTGCAAATGTCAGCCAATTAAGCCCTTTCCACCTACTCCACATCAGCTCCAAAAGACAAACACGATCCCAGCAGAGCTCTCCGGGAGGTCTCGCTCGGCAGAGCTGAGCCCTTAATGGCGCAATGTTGGGAAATGCAGAACTGCTGCGTGGGTGCCCCAGAGCCACCCTGTGAGCACTAATCACTCGTGCATATTGAATATAATTGTCTCTCCATAGGAAAAAGCTCCCTTCAATTAACAGAGTGACTCCCACCGTTCAATTTAAGGTTTAAATTTGGACGGGGGGAGATTTTCTTCTCTGTTTTTGGTGTGTTGATGTTTTTCCCTTTAATGTAAACCACGTACTTGCAAAGAACCCGTGGATAAGGCGTTAGAACAAAACATGTGCAGCCAGGATTCCGGCCCCTTCTTTCTGGGATGCGTTTTTCCAGGAGCACTGGTCAGCACAACCCAGAAAGTACAGCTAGTGACAACTTGCAGTAAATTTAACTTCAGAAACCATGATGGTGTTCATGCATGCAGCTGAGCATGCATGGAACAAGGGCAGGAAGCAAACACCAGGGCACAAGGCCTTCTGGCAGTGACCTCTTTAGGAACTGGACTAGTCAAAAGTCATCTGCCAGTGACCATCAGGCCCTTCCAGCACTTCCAGCACCAGGGTAGCTGAGACTAAAGAAACAGGCAGATACCCCAGCTACAGCTTTCCAAGAAGTGGAGAAACACCCCAACCCACTGGCAAACACAACTCCAAATTCTTGTGAGGACTGGCAACAGGGACCTGGGCAGAAAGCTCACCCCTGGCTAGGAGAATCCATTAGGTGACTGCACTGTAACACCACGGAGCAGGGACACCTCACTGGCCTGGAGGCCAAGAGGGAAAACTGTGTCCAACACCACATTACACTCGGCCCCGGGTAACCTTTGCGTGGTGTCCTCATGGCCCTAAGATGTAACAATTATTTTGTGGGATCCGTATGGGGGAGGCAGTTCAAAAGGCTGTCAAAACACAAATTTATAGCCGGAAGTGTTTTCCAGCACACGGACACACATGGCAGGCTCCGGGGCAACAGGGTCATCAAGAGTATGAAGATAAAAGTGCTGAAAGACTGGGAGGGCAAAGGGAAACAAAACTGCCCAAAAGGTGGCCAAGTGCCACGTGGCACAGGCCAGCACAGTGAGAGCAGGGCAGTGACACAGCCTCAGCTCCCACCACGCTCCACTTCACACCAGTGACAAGGAGAGAGGAGCAAAGTGTGAGACACTGCTGGACTGGGGACCTGGTGCAGACACAGACTGGTCACTTCCCTCCTCTCACCGCATCCAAAGCCACCTCATCAGGCTCACCAAGGAACTCCTTTCACTTTGTGTGCAAATTTGGCCTCCATTTCTGCCTTTTTAAACACATAATGACAGTCATTTCCCTAAGCTTGCTCAGGCTAGGCTGGGGCTGACATGACTTCATTTCTGACAACTATCTTACACTTCCAGGATGCTGCTGGGATTAAAGACTTGGGAGGAGGAATTTTGACCTTTGCAAAGCTTTAATTTTGTTGAATTTATCCGTGGTAATAATCACTGCTAAAACTCCTTACAGCCATCATCTCCAGTCTCAGGAGATATATCTAGTGAAACCAGCCCCACGAAATTATTTCCCTGGGTATGGCTGAGGCCTGACAAAATACTACTTAAATTCCAGACTTTCACTACATGCCTCAGAGGAATCTTCTGAATGCCAGGATAGGCATCGAGAAGAAAAACAGCAGTTTGGCTGTTCATCACCGACTCTATTCTCCTTTTCCTTAAATACACTTGAAAGCAGGCTGCAGGCAGCAGTGGCACCCAACAATCTTCAGGAAAGCTGTTAGGTCCANTTTTTGCTTGTTGTTGTTGTTCTCTTGCTTTTTACCCTGCACTGGTGCACCAAAAGGCTTTTCACCTCCGAGAGCAGAGAGCAGATTCTGAAGAACAAAGCTGCTGTTGTGGGACGCTGCAGCATCTGTTTCAGCACGTCAGTTTTATATTTAGCAGCAGCCCATCTCCACAGATCAAGCACAGCCAGGAAGTCCCTGAGCAGCCCCATCCCAGCAGTCCCACCAGTCAGTGACAGCGGACGGGGGGAACAGGCTCCTGGAGCCCTCCAGGAGCCCTGCACAGCCTGGAGCCTGCCTGGTGTTTGCTGCCCAGCTCGGATCTCAGGCACTGCTGTCCTGCCAGCAGCTCAGGGAGCAGCAGGATGTGCACTGGCTGGTCTCTGACCTTGATCAATGTGCAGCTCCCCCCTTTTTCTGGGTCAGACACACGCTGCACAACGCGCACAGGATGAGCCAGGCAGTGGCATCAGGGGAGCAGCCCTGCCCCATCCCGGCTCTGTGTCCCCAGGCCATGTTTCTGAGCCATTTCTAGAGAATGGTGCACGTCAAACACACCACTGCCAGCTCTTCCACCAGGCAGCTGGACCTGTGCTCTCAGAAGATCCAAAGGATCTCAAACAGAGCGCAATCTGCCCACAACGTGTGTGCCAGGCGTGGCTGGGAGAGGAGGGCAGGGTCTGGAGCTCCTTTCTGCCCCTCTCTACGAGTCATCTGCCACTGAACTGCCAGCAGAACCACTGCCTGCAGCCTGAGGCAGGAACTCCATCAGGCAGGACACGGCAAAGCAGGGCAACATGTGGGAAAGCCCCAGATCACAGGCCTGGTGTTTGGAGCACAGGAGGGACACCTGACAGCAAAGCTCCTCTGACTCTGTGCTGTCCCTGGCTCAGAGGAGCAACATCTTCTCCAAACATTGCCCTGCCCCATCATTTCTCAGTTTACAGCAGGCCTGGCAGTGCCAGTGCTGTTTTGGGGAGATGTTTTGCAGAGACACGAACATCAGCTGATTAGAAGAGTGAAATTTCAGCCCAGTGAGCATTTAGCACGGAGGGGAAACACTGACAGGTTTTTTCTTTGCCTCCAGCCACGAGTGCAGGCAGGGGAGAGTGACAAGGCAGGGAGGGCAGAGGGGGGGACACAACTCTGCAGTGGAGTGATCAGTTTTGGCAGCTACCCTGGAAAAAAAGGCACTGTCAGCACTGCAAAACACGCAGGGAAATCTTCTGCTGGCCAATGCAGATTTCCCTTTCCCAGAGGCAGTGAAGAGTGGAAAAGGTCCAAGGAGAGCTGCAGATAAAGAAGGGACAGTGATGGAATCAAGCCAGCTCTGGAGACTGGCTAGTTCAGCTCTCTCCTGGAAACAGCTCTGTATGGAAAGGGGCAGTTGAAAGGGTACAGAGCCTGGGAGAACCCGGACAACCCTCATCTACAGACCCAGCCCAGCAAATGCTGAATCACAGAAGAAAACCGTCTTACCTGGGTGGTTTTGGCCCTTCTGCCTTGCATGCTGCTGCTATGGCTCATCTGGGGGTTGGTGGCCCCTTCGGAAAGGCAGTGGGACTTCCTGCAGGGGAGCGTGTTGTAGTTACTGTAGGAGGAGGGCGCGTCCTCGGCGGTAACAGATGCCATCTTATGGCTCCCGAGCTCCGGGATGTCGGACACCAGGTTCCGGCAGTACCCTCCGAAGGCGTTCCGGGGGCCCCCGTTGATGGCGGCGCCAGGGGTTTTGGGGGAGTACAAGTCACTCATGGAGTTGGCCCGCTGGCAGGCAACCAGGGGCTGGGGGCTGCCGCCGGCCTCGGGGCCCTGCGCGGCCTCGGCGTCCTTCTCCTCGGCCAGGCCCAGGATCTCCTCGTTGCTGGTCAAGTGCTCCTGGCTGAGGTCGGACAGCGAGAACTCCAGGCTGTCCTCGCGCCAGATGTCGGCCGACTTGGAGCGCTTCTTCTTGAAGCTGGCCGCGTCCATGAAGGCGGTGCCGTTGGCCGCGTAGCGCAGCGCCCGCGCGTCGCCCTCGGCCAGGAAGGGCGGCTCGTCCCCGTAGAGCCGGCTCTCCTCCGAGTCAGGCATGCTGTGCACGGAGGCGGCCGTCAGCACCGTGCTGCTGTCCACGCTGGGCATCACCGACGAGTCCGTGTGGTAGGACACGGGGCGCAGGCCCATGTCCACGCGCTCCACCCACATGGGGCTGCCGAAGTCCTCCAGGTTGGCCTCAGGGGCGAAGGGCTCCAGGCCGTTCTCGGCCAGCGACTGCGGGATGCTGGGGGTGCTGCTGGAGCGCGTGCTCACCTCGGAGTTGCGGTGGATGATCTTGCCCGAGGAGGCGTGGCGCGTGCGGCGCGAGGCCTTGCTGGAGAGGCGCAGCGAGCGCGACGTGTGCTTGCGGCCCAGCCCCGGCTGCTTGTCCCCGTAGAAGGCGTGCTCCACGCTCTGGCTCTCCGCGTTCCCCATGGCGTCACGGTCTGCGAGGGACACGGAGGGCATCATTAGGGGAGGGAGGCACGCGGACACCCCAACACACCGAAACCTGCTTTTTTGATTTCATGAATTACTGAACCTGCCCCAAACCCTACAGCGCAGATTCTCGCAGGGCCTGCTGTAACCGCAGCAATAATTCCATAGAATCAATTAAGGGAGCCAGCGGCTGTACCTAACTTAGAAATACAGTTAAATCAGAATGCAGCAAACAGCCAGACAGCTCTGCTGGTGCAAATGAAGAGTGCAGAAGAGGGTGTGTGAACTGGAACCAGTTTAGCACCACGGTGCCATCTCAGCTCTGCGCACATTCACCTGACTCTCAGCATCAGCGTCATCATTCCAGCCAACAAACTCAAAAAATCAACAGCTATTTATCTGCAGGTAACAAGATGCTGAAAAGTAGAAGGATGTACACCTTTAGCTTAGATTTCACCGTTTTTTTGGGCTAGAAATTGCAAAGTGAACACCAAATAGCAAAGTACAAATCCGCCTGGTTTGGCAGCGAGCTAATGACAGGTTTGATTTCTGGAACAAAAAAACTGTGCAACGTTAAGCAGGTACAGAGAGCCCCACACAAAAAAGCCATATTATGAAAAATAAATTAGCATGAGTGACTCAGACTATACAAAAATAACCTCTCCTTCCCACTCCCTCTGAAGCAGATAAGCAGATCTGAGCTCTTTGATCTGAGCTGGAATGCAGGGACGGGGTTTGTGTCCCCAGCCCCAGCCCCAACCTCCTGCATTATTCAGCTGTGCACATCCCGCTGTGGAACAGGTTTCCCATCCAGGACGTGGGAGTGACGATCTGATTCAACCTTGGAAAACACTTTGAGGTCTGTGATCTCACTCAACAAATGTCAGAAATATTTTATTAGTAGTATTGGGTCCTTCCTTCTGGCCTGATGGCAAGAAGAAGAGTAAGAAAAGTAAATGCCAAAGTTCAAAATTAAACAGGAGATCCTGAATTACACACAACAATCATGTAGAGAAAAATACTCCATCAATCTTACAAAACAATTCCAAGGCAAAACTTCTTTGTTTTGAGGTATTTCCATTAGTTTTGGTTGAAAATAAAAAAGCTGCCTTGACAGTAAAATAATCTGGAGGTTTTAATTTCTTGGGGCAATTTCCTCTCCTTTGCAAGGATGCTGATGGGTACTGAGCCAGACGCTGGCAGAATGAATGCGACCACGTATTTTCATTCACATACACACCACTGCTGCTGCACAGAACTGAATCAGCCCTACATAAATACAAGGAAAGTGAGGAACTGATGGCACCAAACTATGGGACAGCACGGCAGAGCTGAACTCTGCACTTCTGACCACGGCCAGAGCACTGTGCCTCTGCTCCTCTACCCAGTGAAGCTGCTTGTGGCTGAGGCTGGAAGTCTGTTCAGTGCTGGAGCAACAGACAACACCGTAAGTATCTGGGCATTTCTGCACTGAACATAAATACAATTGCACGTGAAGTAAACCACAGCAGGAAATGCCCTACGTCTACTGAAATGAATGGCAGAACTCCCTCTGGCTGCCATGACTTGCTTGGAAAAATGAATGCAGTGAAGAAAGAGCAGGTTTAAATCTTAAAAAGAAAAAATGAATAAGACAGCTTTATCAATCCCTAGACAAGGGTTTATTATCTCCTAAGAGCTACACCTCTCTGATGCAGATTGAAATACAATCAGCCAGCTTTTGCCCATAGAACATTTTAAAGCACAAAACCTGCATCTTTTCTTCTGCAGATATCGAAAACCGGACCTCAGTGCTGCCGTCCTGCAGGAGAAACCCTCTCAGCACAATGCTTTCGCTGCTTTGGTTCTGAGCTTCCTGCTGACCACCCTTCCATCCGGCAGGATTTCCACCGGCTGCACAGCCCAGCAGAGCCTGCAGCCATTTATCCCCCATCTCCAGCCATCCCTTCTCAATCTGTCTAAGCAGAATGAGCAGTTTTAAAAGTCCTCTGGAAACCTGGAATGATTCTTCACCTTCCGACCACACCAGGCAAGATTTCCCTTGCCAGAAAAGCAACAGGACCACAAATGGCTTGGTGAGGAAAGGAGCAGCAGCTCAGGCTTCCTCCAGTAAGGAAATAATACTCTCCTGGAAGAGGGAAGTCTTCTCTCCACAGAAGGAATGTTTAGGGAGTGATTTCACACAATGAAGTATCTGCTAGAGACTGGCAAGAAGTGTCAGACTTCAAAGGAAAGAGCTGACCCTTTTCAATTCTGTGGATTGGGGCTTTGGGTGAGGATGTTTGCAAATGCAGGCGGCTAGCAGTGAGCCCATACCTCACTCCTGCACCCTGGGAAGGCCCTGCCTAACCCCACTGAATTACTGGCTGCAGGGTCGCAGGAATGCTGCCCGGTGGGTGCAAGAGGGCTGCAGGCAGGGCAGCTGATCCAGCTGCAGCCGTGCAAGACAGTGCTGCCCCTGAGGTTTGCCACCATCCCCTGGCAGAGCCCAGCTCCCCTGGGAGATGCAGAACACACCTCGGGTGGGACAGTTGACCCCACCAGGTCAAGCTGAGGGGAGTCCTCTGAAAGGGACCCTCATCCTACCTTCTTAACCCCATTTCTGCCACCCCTCTGCATTGCTGGCTGAGCATTTCCACCAGTTACCCTGAACCAATTCAAGTGCGCGTGCAGCAGAGTCCACTAAAACAGCAGAAAATAAATCCGGAGGGGGGAAAGAAAAAAGCAAAAAAAAAGGAGTTTATTAGTTAGGTTTTGCTGAGCTAGCGAGCTGAGTCGGCACGTGCCAGAGGCAGCACAAGGGTGCCTGCCTGGGGATACAGCGGGGACAGGACAAGGTGTCTGGAGGGTGATGCAGCAGCCAGGAGGAGGGTCAGTGAGTGGCACCTCCTCAGCTTTTGGCAGCAGGGAGCTGCGAGGTGAGCTCAGGCAGATGTGGAAAGGCAGCCCTGAGAGGGGAATTGGCACTGCCGCAGACGCGGCATCCTCAGCGAGCGGGAGCAGCGCAGGCGAGGGGAGCCCCAGCCTCCCCCTCCCGCGGGCCACAGCAGACACCCTGGGGCAACAGCGTCTCAAACTGCTCAGCTACGACTGCCAGATGCTGCCTGTCTGTGGCTTAACTGCATTTAGCACACTCAATGAAAAAAATCTGTATCAAATTAAGAAAATGAGTAATGTTAATGGGAGCTGCACGCAAGTGCTGGTGGGACAAAGGCTCCCCTTGTTAGCTCGGCGCCAAATGTAAAGGCCACCATTAAAGACCCATCAAGGTACCACCAGGACATGACACAGATCAAGTGTGACACATCTGCATGCTTTAGACAGGTCCGTCGTGGTGTCGGGAATTACCCCGAACCTCGCAGAGATCAGCGCGGGGCCACGCGCCGCGAGCACAACTGGCTGGACGCTTTTCAGCAGAAAGTGTTGATTCATCAAAACCCACACTTTTTGTGGGAATAGAGGGCCTTTGACGAAATCTCTCTCTGGGAGGGAAAGGTCTGAAAAGCAAAGCAGGGAGACAGGCACGTCTCCTGGAAGAGGCACCAGCGCCGGGACTCAGGCGCTCGCTGAAGACGCAGAAGATCCAGATTCGTATCTGCAGCCCAAGCCAGGCACACGAGGGGTGGCAGCTCCTCCCTCCACATCCTCAGAGAGATGGCCTGACCATCCACACTGGGAAAGGACCTTCTCTCCCAGAAAACCCGCTCCTTCCTGGTTCAGTGCAGAGAAAACGTCAAAATTGTGGTGACTTCCCTAAAGTCACCTTTAAGCCAGCTTGCACATCGAGGGAAAGGACAGGGGGCTGAGATGTGATTTTTGAAAGTTCAAACTTAAGATTGACATCAAGATTAGGCTGCCAGAAGGGAGAGCACAAATTTTGCAGGAAATTTAGGCGTTTCCTACGCCATGTGCCCTGGAAAAGCAGACTGACCTCCAGCTGAACTGCTGAGGTTTTGCTGGATGAGTCTTACATGAAATGGTTACACATAAATTATATCACATTCTAGATGACCACTGATGATGGCCCACTCAAAGAACATAATTTCCTTTAAAAACAGTCATTTTCCTTCCTCTTCCCCTACCCCTCATACAAAATTATTTCTCAAAGTAATTACAAACCCAGAATACTCATTTCAATAAAACCTGTGTTACTAACTCTTAAACTTGCAAAAGGTTGGACCGCTAGATTCCAGAAGCATATCTGAAAAATATTAGATTTCCAACCAAATTTGAAGCACCTCTCAAGACAACAGATTGCAAATTTAAAATTAGATTCTAGTGGGAGGCCCTGGTGACAAATCTGTATTTTTCTCCTGGAGCATAGCTCGAAGGCTGTGAGAACCAGAACAATGATCAAATCCACAGCGGGCAGTGAGCCTACAGAAATAAACTTCTGCTAAAATCTGCCAGCCAACAACAAAGATTTTTTACTGAACTCACCAGAACCACATAGAAAAATGCATAAGACTAATAACCAAGTGTGAACACACACATTTTATTGTAATTAAAATGTGCTTTTTCAAAAGGGCAAGAGAGAGGCTGAAATTCCACAGAAAGCCTTTGAGTTTCTCAGAAACTCCAGCGGCGTATTTCATTGTTTTCACATCAGAACCTCTTAACCAGCCACTTCTTTTTTGTGAGCCGCTCTCACATGTGTTCAAGCACGGGATGGACTCCAGAAAAGCCCTGCAGGCAATGCGAGTCAGAGGAGGAGGGAGGGAGGAAGGGATGTCACCAGGAGCTGCTCGACAGCCATTGAAAAGCCCCTGTGCTGCCAAGCCGGGGTACCCAGAACATGCAGCTCATGCCCTTCCCCTCCCCGAGCATCCCAGAGCACAGCAAAGCCCTACAGAACACACAGGGACGCACGTGTACCTTCCGAGGCAGTCCCGGTATCCAGCGCAACCTTCCCCCAGAGAGATGTGGCATTTAGAGGTATAGAATTGCAAATGACCCCAAAATGAGCAGTTACTGGGACTGCAGAGGCTGTCAGCACCTGCCACTCAGCGACTCCATTAGTCCCACGTCAGAGTCTATGACTACATGCCAAAAACCTGGGGAGAAAGGGGAGAAAAACAAATCAGACAAAGGGGTAGCACGGAGGGCTCTACAGGAGCATCTTCTGCCGGGGCCTGTCATCAGCACTTACCTAGGGAGCACTGGGCAGTACAGCACGGAATGCTGTGCTCAAATTCGGATGATGGAATCTGATGGTGGCAGAATAAATGAAAAACCCAGTCAGGCACCGCCAGCCCCAACCACAGGACGTGGAGAGTTCCTCTTCCCACAGCTCTGCACAATCAAAATCCCCCCAGACTTTAACATTCCCCTGCTGCGGCCGGTCTGTCTCAGCGCAGAGCCAAAACCACACCTGCATCTGAAGACGACCACCAAGAGAGGCACCTTCCAACAAAGCAGGGCTGAACTCCCGGCAGCAAGGGAACCCCACCGGCCAGGAGATGCTGGGAGGCCTCAGAGGAGATTTCTCTGCAGACTGTCTCACTTACGGAAAGGGCGGTTTTCCAGACAGGGATTTCATTACCATTTTCCAAGGGCAAGTCACACATTGAGATTCTGATGCAGAGTATTTACATCTGGTTTTGTGAGCAAGGGAAGGATTCTCGGGTTAATTGTGCTCACTAAGGCGCAGATACAAGAGACCAGTCTGTGCTTACCTAGACCTGAGTCAGGTCCTAAGGACAGCCCTCAAGTCAGACACTGAGCTCATGTGGGTACCAAATCCCAGCCCTTTCCAGGCCTGGTACCACTGCTGAGCTCCCTTGCAAGGAGCCCGGCTCAAGTCCAGGCCTGGGAGAGGCTGAATGAGCTTCCCAATCCAACTCTCACCCAACTCCCCCTTCTCCCAGCCAAGCACCTGCACTGAAACATCACCTCAACACTGCACACAGACTTGGGAGAGTTACAAACTTCTCCACAAGTCCCAGGGAACAGAAACCTGGGGAGGGATTACTGCTGCCTTTCATATTCTTAGAGCTGCTTGGTGGGGAAAGTGTGATCCTTGCTCTTGGCTGGGTTCTCAAAAGAGATGAGAGTCACCGGCTCTTTTTAAAATTAAAAATATTCTCATTTTCTTTCTCTTCCTTCATGTTTCCTTCTTTGCTCCCCACCTCCCCCTCTTCCCCCAAGCTGTTGGTTGAGATCTGAAAAACAGTTCATGAATTGCTCAGGAGCTGGCAGAAATTAATAAAATGAAGCTCATTTATATTGAAATGGACTCATTATCATGCCAGCTGCCAGTGATTTCCAAGAGGGGAATCTTGCTGACAAAAAAGGTCCTACAGGCAAGAGGCTCCCCACCTGCACCCACCGCACGGGAGCAACCCTGCCACGTGCATTCCTCACCTCCCAGGAAAAGGAACTGGAACCATCTCTGTTCGGAGCCGCCTGCTACTGCCCCCAAAAAACCTGACCAAAAGAAGAACAAAGCAGACAGAGCCAAGCATTTTATCAGATTTTGCACCCTGACACGGCTTTTGAGGAGTTTGTAACTCAGTCAGATCTGCTCCGGGGTGACACAAACTCTGGTAACTCCCCTGAGACACCAACTCCAAGGCAGCCCGTTCCACACACCACCTGTGCTCCTCCTGCAAAACCCCTTCTCCCCTGGGATGCTTGCACCTGGATGCTGCATTGTCCAAATCCTCACACTGCTCCAGTACATCTGAAGGGCTGGCAACATCCTTTGCCACGAACAGATGAGTACTGGGCAGGCACAGCTCCTCCAGAAGACAAGGATTTATCATTACCCATTGACTTTTTGCTGAAAAATTTTGCTCCCATTAACTTTTACAACTCGGACAGTCTTTCCTAAATTAGATCAATTCATACTTTTCAAGAAGAACATCGGTTTTTCATACTTTGTCTGACATTAATATGCACTGAAACAGTCCTCAGTGTCCTGGTTCATTGGAACAGCCCAGGCTCCGCTGCAGCAGAAATTGTGGAGTTCTGAAGCAGCCTCCAGCAAAGCCTTCCTTCCAGTAAGGTCTGGGAAGGTCCAGCAGGGCAGAAAGTGATGCCTGTGCTCCTCATTCAGGAAGAAGGGCTGAAGCAAACACGAGCACAGCCCCATCACTTCCCCTCCAGCACAGAGCCCTTTCTGGACACGTTTGCTCCCCTGGATGCTCCCATGGAGACTGGCTGAGGGGGAAGCTGACCAGTGACCCACCACTCTGTTCTCGGGGGAGATGGACAGTTGTAAACACTGACAGATGGAACAACTGATCTAATTTAAAAAAAAAAAAAAATCAAGTAAGGATTTTCAAACTTCTACACTCGAGCCAAAACATCCCGTTAGCGCCGACTGCTCCCGACACACGCAGACACATCCCTGGTGCGAGCGAGCCAACGCCCGCACACGTCAGTGCAGCTCCCCACGTCCTTTGAAGGTCTGCAAGCAGCACAGCTGTATTTATTGCACAGCCACAAAGCAGTGCCTCCAAAAACCAGGCCAAGGAGCTCCCACAGGGCTCATCGTGCCGCCGATCCCGGCCGGGGGAGCGCAGGAAGCCTCCACGGATGGATTAAACACAGAGCAAGGAAGCAGAACAGATTAAAGGAGCACCTTGCTATTCTTCACATCTGCTACCTGTGACTCCAGGTACAGCAAAGAGCTCTGACTTGCACATGGTGGAGCAGTTTGCAATGCCAAGAGTTTGGGAGAAAAATCCAGCACACCTGTCTTCTTTTTGCTTGTAGACACCTGACAAGGTTAATACATGAAAAACGGGGAAGCTGTAGCTTTCTAAAAG
Organism: Dryoscopus gambensis; assembly: GCA_013389985.1. Taxonomy (NCBI): domain Eukaryota; kingdom Metazoa; phylum Chordata; class Aves; order Passeriformes; family Malaconotidae; genus Dryoscopus; species Dryoscopus gambensis. Next base: position 279,570 of record WEIT01024618.1, on the reverse strand, counting down.
CCTCCTTTTCAAAGCACAACCTTTCCTTTTCAGCATGAAAAAGATCAGTATGCAAATATATCCCCTTGTCCAGTGAACAGGAAAAGTTGGCGAGAAGGACGACAGCTCTCTTTCAATTCTATTTTTACTTTTTCATTTTATGAGGCATTATTTTTGTCAGATTTCAAATGCAATGAGTTGTTTGTTAAGTAAATCTTCATCCAGTTTGGAGAAGCCCTCAGTAACTCTACCATCAAGCATCAGGATGTACATGCAGAGACGGGAAGCAGTAGTCATTCCATACAGAAACCATTCCGTATTCATCAGCAGCTCTGGGCTGTGTTCCCCACCCACGATCCCAGTTCCACGCCACTGTAACTCCAGTGTTCGATCCCATCTCCTGAAATGGGGAATCAGGCCCTTTATTTGTGACTGGAGGCCACATTTTGCTAGCTAATAGCTCGTTAGCTAATATGACTTGCTGCTGACAGCAGTGCAGCCCGTGCCCTGCCCTGAGACCGAGGTAAATGCTCTGCTGTGCTCCAGGGTTCTGGTGGCCGGGCAGCTCTGGCTCTCCCTGTCCCACCCCCCTGGGCTGCCCTCCACAAAATAAAACCCACAGGAGAGGGAGCACAGAATATCCTGAGCTGGAAGGGTCAGAGTCCAGCTCCTGGCCCTGCAAAGGCACCCCAACAATCCTCCAGACCCTTCACCATCCTCGTGTCCCTCCGCTGGATGCTCTTCAATAGCTTTAGACTCTTCTTAAACTGTGGTGACCAAAACTGCCCCCACGCCTTGAGGTGAGGCCGCTCCAGTGATGGACCCATGGATGGACGGATGGATGGAGAAGAGACTGCACTATGCCCAGATCTTTGTTCAGAAATGCCATTCAGAAATGCTCCAAGCTTCCCCGCTCTGGATCTAGACACTGAGCTCCGAGACCAACTTTAGAGGATTGCAGAAGCTGGTTGACTTTTAAAGCAGTGAAAATAAATGACAAACGTGCTCCTCTCTGTGTTTTCTCTCTATGACATTTAAAATGTCGTAGAAGCCTTTTGTTTGTGAGAAAAATTAATTTCAAACCGAGCACAGCTTGTGAGAAAAATTAATTTCAAACCGAGCACGGCTTATACTACCTGTTGAAGACAGTGGCTGCTCCTGAAACTGGAGTCTGATGACAATGACCATCCAGAAAGGTCAGGGATCCATCCATACATCCCCAAGAACGGGCTCGCAGAGCTGGAATTGCAAAACCTCTTTGCAAGCGTCTTGCTAACATGCAACCTCCATGTCTGTCACGGCGGGGAGAACAATGCTGGTGATCCTCCAGATGAAGAGGAGGGCAAAGAAAATAAACCCACATTCCCTTTGAGAAGAACTCCTAAAGGGGAAGGTGTGGGAAGCCCTGCTCCTCCAGCTGGAGCACCACCCCTATGACAATTTCCAAGAGAGGGAAGAAAAGGCAAAAAGAGAGGGAGGGAGGAAGGTTTGTCAAGAGACCTTAAACCTCCACAGAGCCAACAGTCAGCCATCCCCAAATCCCAGCTAAAGGAAACAAAACCAGGAGCACTGCACTGAGAAGGCACCGTGGGGCCTTGGCAATAAATTAATGGAAGAGCAGAGCAGGTAGCCCCAGGGAAAGCCCCCTCTCCAGGGTTTCTATATTTATAGAGGGGATGTGAATAATTGACACAGTTGTGGGTTTGCTTGTTTTTCAATCATTTTTACAACTATCTGAGCATGTTTTAACTCTTTCTCCTTCCCTTCCCTTTTATTTTTAACGGTGGGAAAATCCCCCTTTCTGCCCTGGGGGGAATCTGCAAGGTTTTACATGTTTCCAGCAAAGGGCACAGCAGGGAAAGGATTCTAATTTCAGATCATCAGACATAAGCAAATCTATGGGAAGCCACGAGGGCAACTCCCTGGAGCCTGTGGGGCAGACTAAGCCCAGCCACAAGGGAACTGCAGGGAAGGAGGAGCCCACTTGACCTCTGTGGAGGCTGCGAGGACTGCATGTACATTTATATGATATTTAAAAAAATAGAAGAATTCCCAAAATGCAGCTGAAATAAAAAATAAGGTGTGGCTTGTTTATTTACCTTTAGGTTCTATGTTATTGTTATTACACTCGGCTTAAAAAGGGCTTTCTGCTCGTGCCAAATGAGCAGAGAACTGCTGATACACAGCAAGGGTGGGACGTGCCAAATGCACTAAAAAGATTGAGAAGTAACGAGAAAACGTTCAGGCCAGGAGACAGAGCTCCAAATGGATCTGTGGGAGCTCTCACTGTACAGCCAAGCAGTGGGACCTTGCCTGCACAGAAGAACCACCCAGCACCACAGGCTCCAGCAATAAAACTGAAACCCTTGGCTTGAGTGAGCGAGGAGACAGGATGTGAAGGATTAAAACACTGTGGAAAAAAATTAAGGACAATAATTGTGGTAGGGGGAATTGGAGAGGAAGTGCTTTGTGTATCTCCTCATTTAAGCACTGAGGTAAGTAATCTGATTTTCAAGCAATGCCAAAGACCTCACACAGATCATTAAGATGGTGCCTGAGATATGAAGTATCTAATTTTAGATACCCTGACTTAAGCACCAGGGAGGGATTCCAGAGGTCTACGAAAACCCAGTGTGAAATACAACTCAGGCAAAGGCACAATCAGCACAGCTCTCCCATTCTGGTCCCTCTCTCTCTGAGGGAGCACAAGGGAACCTCACTGAGCACCAAAGCTGTGTAAGGTTCCACAATTATTGCTTTAGAGTCAGGAGAAAGGACAGCAAAATAACTTCCGTGCCGAGGCCACAAGGGAAGCATAATAAGGAAAAGGATTGAAGCAAAGGATGTCCTTTGGAGATGACAGCCTGCCTTGCACAGGCTTTGGCACCGGGATCTCTCCGGGAGCTTGTGCTTTTACATCAGCACCGCTCAGGACTCGGCCTTCCCTGGCACTGGGGTGGGATGGAGAGGCCGGCAGCTGCAGCACTGCGGGGCAGGGCTGGGCTCCTGCTGCCAGGCTCCCCAAAGCTCCTTCTCTCTGTGAGCACAGCGCTCTCATCAGCTGCAGAAAGACCCAACACAGCCACGTCCCCACTGGGAAAGGGCACTGGGTGAGTAAGGAGGGAAGCTGTGCTCAACCAGCAGAAAGCAGGCACTGAACATCCTAAACTTCCCAAAAATCAGAGTTTATTGCATGTCAGTGACAGCACAGACATGGTTCTCTGGTGGGACAGGGACAAGTGAAGAGCCCCAAAGCCAGGGCTCCCCACAGGACTCCCACCCTCTGCCTGCTCCGATCGCTCCTGCTGCGGCTGCCGGACACCATGGGAGCAACAAAAACGAGCCCAGGGTGAAGCCAAACTTCCCAAAACCTGACTGGGAATCCTGACTCCTTTTAGTCAGAGCCTGGGAGGAGGCAGGCGAGCAGATGCCCAAGTGGCTGCTGTGTTCACCTCCTGCTATCAGCCCCAACAGAGCAGGTTCCCCAGCCGGGCGTTGCCATCGCGCAGCCCCGTTCCTCCAGCAGGCAGAGAAGGAGAAACCACGAATGCAAAGCTCGGCTGGTCTGTACCAGCTTGGCACTGCTGAAGGTAAATTAAGCATTCAGGTTTTATCTTGCACGTCCTGACAGAACCTGATGGCTTCAGTTTATCTGGGCTGACCGGTTTCAGTCACGACTCGTCCATCACATCTCCTGACACGGCTCTTCCCCAAGGGAGGAACACACAACTCCAGGGCCACATGCTGGGTGTTGTTTCTCTAATTAAGAGGGGACAAAACCCATGAGGGATGGGAATCCCAGGAGAAGACACCCCCGGGGCTCGGGGGGTGAGTCCCCACCCTGGGAAGAGGTGGGCAGGGAGCAGAGCTGGAAAAAGGACAGATCAGCAAAGGCTCTGGAGAGGAAAAGCCAGAAGTACCAAAAGCCAGGCTAAGGCAGCTCAGGGTGGAAAGCTGATACCCATCAGCTCTGAGTGTGGCCTCCAAATAAAATGAAGGCTTTGCCTCCTTTTTCAGGGAGTGCAGGGGGCAGGGGGGGAAGAGACATATGAATCACCACATCTGAGGTTATCAGGAGCAAAATCCAGAGTTTAAAATGTGCCAGTCAGCAGCAGCAGCAGCTTTCAATCTGCATCCCAATATGAGAGAAGCAACCACAGGGATACGGGCAAGAATTTTTATATTAAAACGTGCGGATCAGGATCCTGCCTGGGACTGCAGAACAAGTGATCCCAGCAGCGATGTATCCATCTGTCTATCAATGGAATGCAAGGCTGGAGAGCACAGCTGGGAGATGGAACAGGGAATGACACGGGAAGAAATGGGAAACTGAGTAATTTCTGCCTGCTACTCTTGATCGCTCCCTGCAAGAACATGACCCATTTTCCTGAGGAGGAAAAGCAGAAGACACCTTTCCAGGAAACTACGAGTGGAGCTGAAGATGACAAAAACTGGCACAGGAATTATGATCTGCATAAGAAACTTTGCACAGAGGTTGTGCTGAGAAGAGAATTACCTCACTCAAGTTCTTTCATGTTCTCAATGTCGACACATAAAAATGAAATGTGACGGTGACTTGTGCTGAGGACACAAAGCTGGAAGAAGTCACAGCACAGAACAGACCTTGTGTCTCATATTGATCCCAGAGGGCCATGAGCTCCCGGTGTGGCAGTGATGCCAAGAAAAGCAAATGTAAATCAAAGGATGCACCAAGCAGCACTTGCCCAGCAGAAACAGGAGTGACTGATGCTGCAGAAGACACTGACCTCATCTGGAACACCACGCGCAGTCCTCATCGTGGCCAAGGTTAACGCAGAGCAGACACCTTCAGCAAAAGCAAGGCCAGAGTGAAGCTTCGCTCCAAGAGGAGTTTGGAACAACAAAGCTGCTGTCAAATGGAACACAAGCACAGAGGCAGCCGAGCAGCCCCAGTGCATCCAGCTCGAGGGTTCAGGGGCTGAACACTGCCCTGGACTCCCGACCAGCCTCGGTGAGAGCCACGGATCACAGCTGCACCGAGGGACAGAGCTCGCCCTTCCCAAACTCAAGCTGTTCCTGAGCAATAGGAAAACAACAACAAATCCTCCACAGTTTGGCAGCACCACAGTTGGTCCAGGTCGTCCCCTGGCTTTGCAATCTGTGGTCAATGAGAGGAGAATGTTGTTGCTGGCACACAGGAGCTGCCCGTGAGCGGTGCCCAGCAGCAGTGCCAGGTGAGCAGCTGCAGGGCTTGTACCTGTGAGCTCCCGACATCCTGCACAGCCCGCTGCCAAAAACAGCTTCAGTTTAGCTCTCCCTTGAAAATGACTCAAAAAGTAGTGCCAGAGAAGGAGCAAGGAGAGACGTTCCAAATCCTAGGCGGGAATATTTCAGCACCAGGCTCTCGCTGCCTTTTCATGCAGGGTATAGTCACAGAAACAAAACACTGAGCTAAAGTATGAAGAATTGGGACTTTTTTTAGCATTCTAAAGTATGTGTCAGAAATGCAAACTCGTCATAAAACAGCAGCTACGCCACCACCAAATGCTGGGCTGGTGAAGTACCAGCCACACCATCAAACACAAACACAGTAAATCTGCACAGCACTTTAATGACCATGTGGCACACAGTGCTCTGCGCTGGTGACGAGGTAGGGACTGGGCACAGGTTGGACTCCAAGACCTCAGAGGTCTTTTCCAACCTCAGTGATCCTGTGATCGATATTTTCAGCAGCAGCAAGTGCTATTCTATCATTTGAGCGCTTCACATTGGCCCAAAACAGCCCTGGAAGAAAATACCCAGTTTCCTCTTTACATTTAAAGAGCAGTAGATGATTTTAGTGGCTGAGAAAGCCACTGGTATTTTCCGTGGCATCATTCCCAGGCCAAAGGAAAACAAACCCTGCAGCAGATGCACACACAGGGTGTCTGTGGACACACTGCCCAGAGTCACCTTGCCTGTGTGACAAGGGAATTATCAGCCCACCTGAGCTCACAACAGCTCCTGAATTCACCTGAATGGCTTCTGTCCCCAACAGAGCCACCTCCACGCTGCAGGCAAGTCCAGCCTTTCCCAGTAACTTCCCAGCACTGTTTCTGTCTGCATGCACGCAGCCCCCACTGTGTTACCGGTTAAAGCAACTTTACTCAAAAGGGTGTTAAAAATAACATCAGGGACCAGGAATCTCCTCCTGAGAGAAGCTTTTCCTCCCTCCTGAGCCAAAGCCACCAGGAGAGGTGACTCTCCTGTACCTTCCACTCCACCAGCAGCCACAGCCACATCTCCACACTGATCCTACACATCCAGGCCAGAAGCAGTAACTTTCTTTTTGCAGTGAGCTGATGCACCTCAGACACAAAGTGACTGCTGCCGTTTTTAAGGGAAGCCCTTTAAAGAGGGGACAAAAGAGAGAAGCAAAGGACACCTTTACAGCAGAGCTACACAAGGACTGTGTGCTTCTGCACCAGCCCTTGCATCTCTTTTTGCAAGGCAATAACCTTTGTGCCTGTTCTGGGGGTTTTAGCTTGAAGTTCTCAGCTCTCTACTACAGAGTCTGCCCTACAGGTGCTCTGGAGACCTCTGGATGTTTTGCCATCAAAGACAGTCTTGGTCTGAGAAGATCCCCTTATCACACATCACTGACAGGCTGTACATCCTTTCAAAGTCACCCATGACTGATATCAAAATATTTCAAATGCAATTCCCTTCTTTACTTGTTTCCTTAGTTGTTTTCCACCACTTTTCAGAGCTGACATACCTACATGAAAAGAGGAGGAGGAGGTAAAAAGAAAATGTATTTTGCACTTTATTATTTACAGTTTTCAATCAACTCCTACAAAATCTTTCTCAAGATGTTATTCCCTGTGGATTGAAGGAGGAAGGGCAGCTCTGTGCACAGCACAGCCTCGACACTCAGGCCAGATCTACATGACAAATATTTGCCAGCACAGCTGTATTCACTGCTGCGATGGGACGTGACCTCTGACTGTGCCTGCAGAGGCCACTGCAGTGCCGTTACGGGAGCAAAATTATGATGTGACTTACAGTAACGCATCTTTTCTTTTGGTCCCAAAGAAAACCAAGCTCCAAATAAGCTCCTCCAGCAGCAGCACTGCTTTGCTGGCGTGACACAGCCGCACAAACGCTCCCAGTGCTTCCAACGGCTTCCCGTCTGCAGGGCTGCACCAGGGACGGGCAGAGCCGGGGGAAGGAGAGGTGTCTCCCTGCCTGCAGAGTGCTGACTCCAGCCTTTCCTCGCAAAGGGAGCTGCCAAGCCCCTGCACGTCGGGCAGCTCGGAACAAGCCGCCGCACGAGCGGCCCAGCGAGCTTCCGCCTGCGCGGCAGCACCTCCGAACACCCTGCCCCACAGCCACACTGCAACAGGGGAAAATCCACTCAGCGGGCTCTGGAGCAGGCCCCCGAAGAAGCGACGAGGTTTGAAGAGTGGCACACGGAACCAAAAAGCCCAGCCCGGCTTCTGACATCTTCGAATTGCAGTGGGAAATCTTGCTCTGCCTCGTGCACAAAAGGTTCACACCAAGAAGGAAAACATCAAAGGGAGAGCAAAGAACAGAGCGGAAAAATCGCAGGGAAACAAGATGTTATTTCTCTGGCTTTTCCACAAACCATTTCCTCGGGGGTCATTTTTAGCACCTTTTCTTTGCCCACAGCCCCTCACCAGCCAAGCCAGCTCTGCTCACCCCTCCCCGGGGCTGTCCCTGGCTGTGGAGAAGGCTCCTTCTCCCCCTCCTCCTCCTTCCCTTCTCCCTGCTCTGTCCCAGGAGACCCAGCAGTGCCAGTGAGGAGGAGCAGGAAGCAAAGGCACTTCTCTGCCATCTCCCAGCACCACCCCAGGTCACGCTCCCTGTCTCGCTTTCCCATTAAAATAAAAAAGTGCCCTTCAAAACAAACTCACAGTAAGTTCTGAAAACACCCTTGATAACAACTTACGTATAATTTTTTAAAATACCTGAAATTCTCCCAGCAAAGCACCCAAAAAGCAGCCAAACATTCTCGTCCTCTGCAAAAAGTGTTCATTGCTCTGAACGGCAGGGAGCCAAGGGAAGGCAGCACAGGCTGGAGAAATCCATCCCTCCTGGTGCCATCTGTAAGGCTGCAATTAGCTACCAGTACTTCTGTAACCTTATATAGTGTAGCAAACAGAAAATCCATTAACTGGGACATTTTTGTGGGATTTCTGTCGGTTTGATTGTTCCAGAAACAGTCTGGAACATACATTTATAAAAGATACAAAAACCCCGACGGGCTTCCTTTGTTCACAGTGTTTCACAAAGATCCACCAACTTTCAGGGTTCAAGTCCGCTTTAATTATTAGATTAATAATTATGTAAACAGGCAGTAAATCCCTTTTAAGGACAATAAAAACATTTGCAGAGTAACCTAATGTTCAGAAGCAGAGCGATGCTCCTCCAAGCATCACCCGAAATCCCACTGCACCAATTAATATTGGGATATTGTTTAGCCTGACCATTTACCAGCACAGCAGGTCACGAGGGAGGAGTAATTTAAACCAGCCGTGGAATGGCTTTGAAATGAGACAAATAAACTGCTACAGCGACGGCTGGAAATGTGGTTTGAGGCCCATTTCCACCACTCCCATCCCCCGTGAGCTCTGCTTTACCTGAGGAGTTGGAATGACCTCACTGGGCAGCAGGACAGGGGGAAAAGGGGGCACTTGGCACAGCCCTCATTCCCTGGATGGGGTGGTGGGGTAGGAGAAGGCGTCAGCAGCAAGCACCGTGGTGAGGAGGGGCACAGGGACATGGGTACCACATCTCGAGTGCCACAGGGCAAGAGCAGAGCCCCTTGACCACCTCACCCTTCTCCATCTCCCACCAGCCCCCACGGGACAGGGCTGCGAGCACGAGGGACCCGGCACTGAGGTTTGGCACGTCCTCCCTACGCCCAGCTGTGGGAAAGGAGGGAAGCACTCCATTATCACTCCTCACACAGGCTTTAACATGCCTCATCTTATTCTCTGCCTCTTAAAAAAACCCAAACAAGCCATGAAAAGGAATGTATAATCACCTGGCAGGGCACCTCTCTGCTCCAGCTTGCAGGTTCTGCCCCGCCGTGTTCTTTTCCCAGCCCAATGTGACTTGTGAAACATTTTACACAATGGGCACCTCGAACTTTTCAAGGGAAACAACTTCCAGCCCCACTGGCAGAACAGGCTGACGGCTCCTGACAAGGAAACCTGCCCCAATGGGATCTGCACATGGAGGTGAAATTAAGAAGAACAAGTGTTTGTTTATGCAGGAGATGGAGCAAACGCTGGCCAAGTGGCATCCACGTGCATCCCAGGCTCGGGAGGAACCCTTTCAGCACCACAAAACCCCACCTGGGTGGCTGTGCCCAGGACTGCAGCACAGGGGTGCAGATGCCAGCGGGGAAAAGCCTTCCCAGGAATAGTTCAGCAGTGGGCAGGCAGGAAGCTGTGCCAACACTGCCGACTCAAACAGCCGCGTCTCGCGGAGCCGCTCGCAAAAACTGGAGCTTAATTTGAGGCACGAAACACTGAGAAAAATCCAACCCGTGAGGCAGCCAACAAGCTCTGGAATATCAGAATCACAGAGTCACGGAATGGTTTGGGTTGAAAGGGACCTTAAAGCCCATCCAGTGCCACCCCCTAACAGGGGCAGGGACACCTCCCACTGTCCCAGGTGGCTCCAAGCCCCATCCAGCCTGGCCTGGGACACTTCTGTGGATGAGGCAGCCACAGGGAGGGGGGAAACGGATTGCAGTTAATCCTCCCAACAAACAAAAAGGCTGGGAGAACTCTGGGAAGGTTTAGTGTGAGGATGTGTCCCTGCTCCCAGGGCTCAGCAGGGTTAATAACCCGCTCCTCTCACAGCCCTACACATAAATACACAATTTTGGGGCACAGGGCTGCGCTGTGGGTTCATGCTCAATAGTTCCATTTTAGTTTTCCTCCTTCAGGCCTGACTTCCAACTGCGTTCTGAAAAGGAAACAAGTCCTGGACTTGTTTGAACAAGTGGGTAACACCTGCTCCAGGCTTTTGGCTTTACTGCATTGTCTGGGGTTTGGGGTTTGTTCTTTAAAGGCCAACCTAGCCCGCTTAGGGGAAAAAAAGAAAGGCCCATAACCAGTTTCAGGAATAAGAGAGAAAAAGACTTCATTCATTCACTCCTTTGTTTTCAGGAAACTTACCCTGACATTTCTTTGCCAATACATCAGAAAACTGCAGAAAATGCAAACACAGGCAGGATGGTGCTGCAAGGGGAGAAGGCACAGCCCTGCTTTGGCTCCAGTTTCTGCTGACCCCGCCTCTGTTCTGGGATATTTCTGTATCAGAGAGCCCGTTTTACCGGAACTCTTAACAGGCAGGGAAGAGCACGGCAGCATCCCGCCTGCCAAGTGCTATTTGTTTATGCAAGATTTCCAGAATCCATCTTCTCTACTTCCCCACAAACGTGCTGTACACTCAGAAGGAAGACACTGAAGTGTCATCTTGGGAGAGCTGGGCAGAGCTGAGCTCTGCTGGAGTGGGAACTGGCTCCAGCAGACTCCGGGGACGCTCCCATCCCAGCACTCAGGTGACTGGAGTTCCGCACTGTCCCGCAGGGCCGGGCCGAGCTCGTGGCTCCCGACATCACCCTAAGCAGGCAGCTTCATTAAACTAACCAAGAGTAAAAAATCCTGCAGAATTCCAGGCAGAATCAGCCCACAACTCCAGCTTGGAGCAGGGGTGGATGTGACCCAAGGGTTGTTGTCGCCAGTGAGGATCCCCCGGCTCGCGCTTTTCCAGGGAACTTCCAGATGAAGATTCATGGAAACAGGAGGACAGCTCCCCTTCAAGTCCAACCTGCCAGCCAGTGACTTCAGCCTACACTGAATTAGGAACTGGGAATGCCACAGGAACACTGCTTGGAGGTTTTCTCTGCTTAAACACGATCCATCCACATGAAACAGAAAAGAATGATTTATCTGTCGGGGGTGATTTTGCCCAATTAATTCATTGAGGAGTTTGGGGGGAATATTCCGGAGAATGCCGCCCGCTGTGAGCAGATAAATAACATATCCCACTGTAGATGTTTCCTAACTTAGCCTGCATTTAAGGCAAGTAATAAATAACAGCACTGAACACAGTTCTTAACACCAACATAAAATTAAAAAACCCAAATGCTGTTAATTTTGTTGATTCCTTTGCCGTGCCAGTGGTAACAGGTTGATAAATTCCTACAGAAAGGGTATCATTCATAAGGACCTTGCATGCCTCTGCTGGGGCAATTTTTAGGGATGTACTCAGCAAAAGATGATGCACAACAGGTTATGTGCACCACAATGGGTTGGAATTTGCACGCAGAGAAGAATAAATCAGAATAAATCCCATTTACTATCGTGACAGCTAACTATAAACTTTAATTTAGCTGATGGGAGACCAAATATTGACATCCTGGACTAGACTAACCATGAAGTTTTGATTGATGTCACACAAAGCTAACTCGATGCTTAAACAACAATAAGTTGGTAGCTACACCAGCCTTAAAATGTCAAAATTCTACCAATATTTTCCCAACCCATTCAGGTGAAAAAAACATCAACGCAAGAGCCATCCAGCTTTTTCAAGACTACAGTGCCTTTCATGAAAGAAACCAGGAGCAATGCTACCTGCCAAGTCAGTAAATAAAATTAGAACTAGAAGAGTCATAAATTCCATTTTTAATCAGGGAAAATGCCAGAAATAATTAAAAACTAACAATCCTTATGGAAGCCCAGCTGAAATATTTGCTGATTTAAAATAAAATGGTCTTGCATTGGACTAACAAAGAGTTATATTTAGAGTATTTTCAACGTTCTCTTACCAAAAACAGCACAGTCCTACGTGCATCTGCCTCCCTGATGCCAGAGGGAGCCACAGAACATGGTTATCTGCACCGAGCTGTGAGAAGCTGAGACACAAATGGTCATTTAGTCAAAGCCCCCACTCAATTTCTGTAAGAAACCCCGATAACCCAGCCCAGGCACACGGTCTGAAAGCCTCCCGCTCTCAGGGATCAGGCTCCTCACATACATTTACACGTAATCCTCTGAGCACTATTACAGCGTCACAATGGAAATTAAATAACAGCTTTCAAGTGCAGCTATTGAGATAATCACACTCAGCCCGGGAGAGAACCAGCAAGCCCCAGCCCTCCCATCCCCGATTCCCGGCGAAACGGCTCGTGCCAACAGGTGGCATTTCAGATCCCAGCCCGCGCTGCCGAACGAGCGCGGGGTTACACAAAGCTGTCCCGGGGGAAGCCCATTTTCTGCCATTTCTCTGGTGGAACAGCCTGCAGCACTCACACGGGGCGGCCTCGTGCCCCCGGTGCCGCCGCTTATTTTCACGCATTCAACACAATTTTCAGAGAACACTCAGCTCAGATGCGGGGGGATGTTTATCAGAGAACACAGGGGTATTTAATGCTGAGGGCCCCTTTTTTTTTCCTTGAGTTTTTAAATTCTAGAGGATTCTATTCAATTGCAAGCCAAGATTTTCAGCATGCAGCACCCCGGCTGCCTGACAGCTTTAGTGGGTTATTCGGTGGTGAAGCTTAAGCAAAAGCTGTGTCTGAGAGGGAAGGTGCTCGATTAGGGCTCCACTCTTCAACTTAATTCCAGGGATTCACAGGCAAGTACCTGAAATCTCCCTGCGCCTCAAATCCCCTTTTACAGATGGAGAAGTTCCTTTCCTGTCTTGCTGAAATAAAGCCAGAACGAATCACAGAATCACAGAATGGTTTGGGCTGGAAGGGACCTTCCACGGGATCCCTTCATCCCCCCCGTGCAGGGGACCTGGTGGTGACAAAGATCTCCTCAGACAGCAGGGGCTGTGCTCAACATGGTGCAACTTCATCAGAGTACCACAAAACTCAAACTCACTTTGCTCCACACAAAAAGCCTCTAAAATCAAGTGAAAGGAGTGACATGCACCTCCAGAATTTGGCTGCTACACAGACTTGTGGGACTCGTTCAATTACTTTGGGATAATATTGCCATAAATTGTAGGTCAGGCATGGTGGAATATGATTCCCTGGCCTCTGGCATTCCTCTACTAGGTTTAAAAGAGAGGACGGACAAAGATAATCCTCTTATTGCTCTGTCAATTTTACTAGGGAAGACTCTAAATGCAAAATTTGGTCCAGCTTGAGCAGTAAAAAACGATTTTCATTTCCAGACTCCCAAGAGCTCCGGCTGGGAGCCTCGCCGAGCTCCAGGAGCTTGAGAACTCGGGGCTTTTGAAAGCCCTGCGAGTGGGGAGCTGAGAAAGAGGTTGGAGAGGCTTCCACACAAATGGATTAAATTTCTGAGACCTCTGGAGGATTCCGCTCCAAACCTCACAGCAACACGTCGTGGTGCCGTCTGGTGCGAGCGGGGTTGTGAAAAGCAGGAGCTGCCAGGGAGGCGTGAAGTCTGTCCCTTCTGTGCCCAGCTCTGCGCAACGCGGGGACGTGACTCACATCTCGCTGCACACGGAGCCAGGCAAGACATTTCGTTGCCATTTAGACAGTGAATCAGGAGCTCTGCGAGGTTTTACCTTCCTGTATTCAAAAACAGGCTTTATTTTGAAGAAGAATTTGATAAAAGGGTAATTTTATATACCTGCTGAAAATGTTCTGATCCTTGATTCCCTCTCAGCAGCATTACATGCTGCCAAAAACCTCGAACCACAGATCCACAGAATATCCTGAATTGGACGGGTGAATCCGTGAGGATCGAGTCCAACTCCTGACCCTGCACAGGACACCCCAACAATCCCATCACATTCCTGAGAAACACCTGGCCTCTCCTGGATGTGTTTTACTTTTGCCGTGAATAATCGAGGCCCAAAGCAGGTTACAGAAAAGTCACTGGAAGCAACAGGTAGGCAGAGGTTTTGAAAAACTGCTGCTGCTCCCTTAAGTGACTCATTTTGGGGTTCAACGAGCAAAAAGTGCATTAAAATTTCAAAGGACTCCTGCACAGAAATAGCTCTGCACAGCTGGAGTGGCTTCAAGTGAGATGCACACTCTGATGAGCAGGTTCAAGATGGCTCTGAAAGAGCTGAATATCTGCAATCTTGTCTGAATGCCAGGTGAGCTGTGCTCCTCCTAAACCCTCTGAGGGAACAGGGGCTGGGCAGCCATTTCAAATGCAGGATGGTCAAGCCTTGGGATAAGCACGGCACAGCTTGAGCAGGTTCTGGGGACCAGCAGGACGAGCCGCTCAAGCCGGGAAACCCTGGAGCTTGGACTAGGACCCCATCTCGGTGCAAGGGAGAACGTGGTCACAGGGATGGCAGGTCTATGTCCTAGGATTGAGGCCGGCTGGACCCCAAATTAACTCCAAAGGCAATCACTCAGGCTTCTCGTTCCCCTTGTACACAACAGCTCTTGGCAAAACGCACTGGAAACATGCAGACTTCAGGGGAGGCTCACGTTGGACAGCACGAGGAATTTGTCCATGGAAAGGGTGGCTCAGGGATTGAAACTGCCCAGGGAGGTTTGGAGTGCCCATCCCCAGAGGTGCCCAAGGAAGGCCTGGACATGGCACTCAGTGCTCTGGGCTGGGGACAAGGTGGGCATCGGGCACAGCTTGGGCTTGGTGATCTCTGAGGTCTTCTCCAGCCTCAGTGATCCTGGGATTCCGTGATTCTGCGCCTGGGGAAGGCCCCACGGGATAACGCGGCAACTCCTGGCACCCGCCAGGCTGGTGCCCCACAGGAGCAGGGAGCCAGCTTCACTCCCAGCCAAAAGCCCCCACAGGAAAAGCCTGGAATCCCAAACTGCTCGTGCTGTCCCTACAGCTCTGCACATTTTGGTCTGCAGGGGGTTATTTTTTCTCTTAATATACTGATTTGCAATTTTTCCTGCATGACCACATGCTATCTGTGGGTCTTACTGGGTTCCTTCAAAGACTTCAGCCTTTTTTGCCCTGTGCATTTGTCCTCAGCACCAAACAAACATCTGCTGGAGCACCTTGCTGTTTCCCTTCACAGGACACATTCCCCCAGCCTTCTGCCTTGCTGAATTACGCAGAACCAGCAAACTCCACCGACACGCTTCCTGTAGGTTTGCAAGTTGCTGCACCTGTGCTTTACACACACGAGGGCCGTGTTGTCTGGAAGTGGGACACCATCCACCCCGACCACCTCGGGAGCTGTTCAGGGGCCCTGCTGGATTTACCCTGCAGTTGTATCCAAGAGCTCCAGCAGGGCTGAATATGGAGCTCCACAGTCACATGAGGATATGTGATCCCAGGTCCAGGGGCTCACACAAAGCTGGAGCTGTTTTCCCTGTCATCACAGACTTGGGATTGCCAATTATTTCATTTCTGTCTGTTTGGTGCTGGTGGGGGGAATCTCTGCCCTGCCTCGGGCAGCAGGGCAGCTCCAGCTCCCATTTCCCTAATGGTACCAAATAGAGCCATAGAACTGTGGAATATCCTGAGCCCAAAGGGACTCACAGGGATCAGAGTCCAGCTCCTGGCCCTGCCCAGACCCCCCAGCAGTCCCACCCTGGGCATCCCTGGCAGCGCTGTCCAAATGCCCCTGGAGCTCTGGCAGCCTCGGGGCCGTGCCCATTCCCTGGGGAGCCTGGGCAGTGCCAGCACCCTCTGGGGGAAGAACCTTGCCCTGACAGCCAACATAAACTGCTCCAGACACAGCTCCAGCTGTTCCCTGGGTCCTGTCCCTGTCACAGAGATCAGTGGATCAGTGCCATCCCGCAGCGGAGCCAGGTTTTTGGCAGGCACTAAGGGGTCGGCCTCCTGCTCTCCAGCAGAACTAACCAGTGCATACCTGATGAGATCCCAGTCCCTGCAGCAGATGCAGAGAGACCAGACCCTCTGTCTGACCTCCATCCTGCCCAAATCTCTACCCTGTTCAGTGCCAGCCTCTCCCTGCTCGCTGACCAAACCTCTGCCTGGAAAAAGAGCTCCCAGCAAGGACAGCTGTAGGGTACTGGGACACACGAGGTTTCTCCCTTAGCTGTCAAGCCCCATGAGGCTGCCCAGGCACACCTTACCTGCAATGCCTATGTTTCCAAATAATCTAGCCCCTCTCCCCAAAGGTGCAGCTCCAGTAGCCTGAGCCCTGCAGATGGATCTACTCTCAAAGTAAACCTTTACTCTCACGCTCCCAAAAAAGTCTTGGTTTCTCTCCTTGCACTTGCCCAGAAGCACAAACGAAGGGCACTGCGATTTTCTCCTGCCCCCAGACAGCCCCTGCTTATTCCCTGCATTGCTTCACATTGTTTGGAAATACAGACTCAGCTGCTGGAGCACCTACACGGATGTGCAACTTTGCCCTTCTCTTGCCTCAGTCCTGCTGCACCAAGGCTGGAGGGCACACTGCAGGAGAGAGGCACTGGCTGAGCCAGCAGGGAATGGACAGCCCATGACCAGGGGCTCCCAGGGACATCCCCAATGGGTCCTCAGTCTTCACGAAGCTCTGGACATTTATATGAATTTCCCAACTCCAGGTGGTTCAAAGGAACTGACTGCATGCTACTCCTTCTCAAAAATATCTTACTCCTTTTAATTTTCCTTTTAAAAGACCTCCATAAACTCCAAACTTGAAGGTATGCTCAGGTAACCATGTCAAGCATAAAGACCTGTTTGAAGCAGTAAACAGGAGCTGAAATGTCATGGATTCATTCAGGTGCCTCCAGGAATGACAGCTCGAAGGAACACATCACACAGTATGACTCTCCAAATTTTGAAAAACCAGGCTGGTAAATTACAGTGATTTATCACTCTGCAACAAAGTAAACACACATACAAAAGTGCTTCCCAGAAAAAGATTACCAAGCAATCATCCAGATGTTACTAAAGCATTAAGATTAATTTGAAAAAAAAAAATCAGCAAGGAACTGACTTCCACTGGCTTTTTATTGTCATAAATTTTATCCTGCAACTTCCAAGTGATCTGAGTTCTGGATTGTACCTCAAGTCTTACACCCTGGCTGCGTGTGTATCCGGTGCCTCTGCTGCCCATCTCACACCTCTTACAGCAGCACCCTCTAACCCACCATGGGGGGCTATGAGAGTCAAGAAAAACCTAATTCTCCTCCCATTTCAGAGGAAAAAACCCACCAGATTTTCATTGTTGCAAAGGAAGAAAAAAAAGACTCCCTTGTTACTGCTAAAAAGAGCACATCAGTTGTTTTTCACCAAAACAACCTCTGGCACGTGTTACACATCACGCACAGCGAAAGGCACGGGATGCCTGGCAAAGGTTCCCTGCCACTGCTGTAACTCCCTGAACAATCACACACAGCCCGGACACCTGCAGCACTCCGGGCTCCAGGTCCTGCCCAGGGGCCTCTCTCCCGGGATCCCCTCACCAGGAGAGGAGGGAAGCCACTGGCAAAGGCAAGGAGCAGCCTGTGCACAGCTGAGGAGCAGGGGGGAAAGCTGGCAGCACCAGGCACCACCTCCGGGCTGGGTCTCCCAGGTTGTGCCAGTGCTCCTGCAAAAACAAGGCACTGCTGGAGTCCCCATCCCTGCAGGTGTCCAAGGAACACCTGGATGTGGCACTCAGTGCTCTGCGCTGGTGGCAAGGTGGGCATCGGCCACAGGTTGGACTCGCTGATCCCAAAGATCTTTTCTGACCTAAAAGATTCTGTGCTTCTGTGAGGTGGCTGCACCCAGCTCCTTTCCCAGCTCCCTTCCCAGCGGTGGCCTTGCGCAACGGGGAGTCTTTGTCTCCATCTCAGTGTCTGAGGGCCTGGGGCACACTCTGAATACACCTTCCCCACCCAGGTTAATGCAAATGAACAGCAAAGCAATTCCCAGCTGGGAAGCAGACGGCAGGAGCTTCTTTGTTTTCCCTGTTCCAGGGACTGGACCGGGAGCACAGAGAGCTGTCTGCTCACCCGGGAAAGTCAGGACACCGGGGTTTCTGAGTGCTACAGCAGTTTGCAGTGTGTGAAGCCAAGCTGCTGTGAGGGTATTTCAGCAGCCACAAGGCAGTGGTGTGGAGGGAGATCCTGACATGAGGGGCTCTGTTCATCTCCCAGAAACAGGGGAAGAAGGTATTAATGCAAAACCTACATGCTTCCCTTTTTCCTTCCAACTTCTGCCATTTCAGAGACCCCAAAACCACTTTCTGGCTGTGGACAAAATGCTACAGGAAAGGTCTGGCAACTTCCCCAGCTCCTGCAGGTGCAGCTCTGCCTTGCTGGTGCCCTGCAGTGCCCAACTTCACGGAGCCTTGTCTTTGGAGAGGTCACCCTTGATGCCCAACAGCTCCAGCACCACCTGAAAGGGACATTTCCCTACACACACAGGAAAAATACCTCTTTCATAAAGACACTGCTGTTCCAGAGCTGGTTCTGCCCTTATTATCCAGTATCACATCCCCTCAAGTGACTCATTCTCTTGCACCTCATAGGGAGAAACTGAGCCCATCACTTCCAAATTGTTTGGAAGGGAAAACAGAAATGCAGAGCAGCTTTCAGAAGAAAATAACTGTTTCTGCCTCTTCAGAAATAAACACAACTGCTCCCAACCCCATGGCTGCCCACTGGCACCCCTCTTTCCCCTTACACCCGCAGAAGAGCACACCCACTGTGACTTCCACACATTCCTGTGTCCACACGGCTGATCTTTGGGCAACGTCCCTGCCTGCAGACACCCGTGCCCTTCCAGCAGGATGTACGTGCGCAGGGTGATTTGTGGTCAGCCCCAAATCAGCTTCCAGAGGTGCTGCTCATTCCCTGTAACTCAGGGGCACGCCGGCAATGCAAGGTGATGCAATGTATCCCATACCAGTCTTGCTCAAGTGGCACCACAGGACATTTTCTGTGCTCCTCCTAGCAACAGGCAGCAGCTCCCGTAGCCCAGGGAATGCCTGGCCACTCGTTAAACTCTGCTAACATCACCAGGACTCTGAGCTCCTAATTACTCCATACTCTAGAGCCACGGAATCATACAATTGTTCAGGTTGGGAAAGACCTCTAAGACCATTGGGCCCCACCATGGGACATCTGTCTAGACACTACTAGAAAATGCCAGAGTTGAACCACTGCTGGTTTCCCAATCTCCAGCCTGCCAGCCCAGAGCTCGCTGCTGAGAAGACCAAAGGCAGAGAGCAGAGTGGGAACTGCTGTGGGTGCCGGCAGCAGCGAGACCACGGAGATTGCTGAGGCAAAGCAGGAGCAGACCCCCTTCCCAGGACCAGAGCTCTCCCTGGGCTCAGCCTGCAGGTCTGAGGATGCATGTCCTGCCTGATGGCCACTCCCTTCCCAGATCATTCCTTTGCTTGGCTTTACGAGGGCTTTTCAAGCTGCCTGAGAACATCACATCCCAACTCTCATGGAAAGCCTAATTGGAAGCCTCAAAAAGCAATTACACTAAAAGCACTCTGCAGTGAATCAAGTACCTGTCTGCCAGCCCCAGCGCCGGCTCACGGGGCTGTGCCCCTGGGACACGGGCACGCAGGAGGGCTTCACACGTGCAACAACACAACAGCTTCCCCTGGAAGGAAGGAGGGGCTGGCAGCTCTCACAAACGCTCCCCCTTCCTCAAGCCCTCTGCCTCCATCCCACCGGGAACGCAAGCACGCTGCCGGGAGCGAGTCTGCTGAACCAGGGAAAAGGATGTTCATGTCTGTTTCCAGTTCACTGAGAATTTGAGATGTCACAACCAATAAAAACTACATTCTGGTTCTGGAAACCCCTAACTCTTATGTGACCTATGCCTTGGGAGGCACAATAAAAACATAAACATCTACGTGATAACTTCCCCTTTCACCCCCTGCTGCTGCACTGCTCGTGGCACAGCTGGGCTAATCCCATTCCCACCGCTCTGCATTCTGACCTCCTTAAACAACCCCATGCGAGGATGTTAAAACACTCTAATCTATAAATAATGTATCCCCCTCATCCAGCAGTGGATTACTGGGCCATCAAACTCCCTGGAACGCTCCGCACAGTCGCCAGTTTAACGAAATAATACCCAGGAAGACACATCAGTAGAGACTCGTCCTCTTTCTTGATGAATTCTTGCGAAGATTCAACACCACTGTTACTTCTGCACTGGATTTTTCTTCACAATTAATTATTTAGAAGCTGGTGTTTTATTCTAGTGGCCTTTTTCTGCCCCCCATCAAAGACCCTTTAATTTTCTGAGCTAATAACCCTCACAACCTGAGAGAAGACCAGCACCAGGGAACTCACCAGAGCCAAACGGAAGCAATGAGGTCTCACTGCGTGACGCACACAGTGAGGTCACAGTTTAGACCCAAGCCAACCTGTTGTTCTAAGTAGGGAGCTCCCATTTCGGCCCCTTCATCCTCCTGCCCCAGCTTCTGGCAGGAGGATTCCCAGGCATTCCCTGGAGCAGTCCAGGTCACTGATCCTGCAGGAAGCTAGCTGTATTCTCCTGGGGCTCATTTCCAAACAACCATTACCTGCAACTCAAGCCACAGTGTGCAACTTCATTAGAGACAAACGAGTCTGCTCCAAACACTGATGCCTAATAGACTCACTGCCGCTGCAAAATCAATGCTCCTCCTCAACACCAATTCCAGCAGGAATCCTACCACTGATTTCCCAGAGCAAAAGCATAAAGCTCAAGCAAACGCTTAAATGATGCAAATTTGCGGTTTGGCAGATTTTTTTCTGTCAGGCATTTTGGAAAAATAAAGTGTTTCTGCCTCAAAACAAGTTAGAAACCAGACAGGCACCCTCTAAAGAGCAAGTTCCCCTGGAAGCATAACCGGGCCTGCCACATTTGGGCACCCGATCCCTCAGCCCTGTGTGCCGTGCTTAGCACAGCAATTTCCACACCTTTTCCATAATGCGCAGATCACTTTTAACTCCGAAAGGATGGGGAAAAACAGGCAACCCAGCGACACCCACCAAACCTGCTCGCTTCGTTCCACAGCACTGATCACGTGTGGAAATGTAAATCCCTCCTGCAATATTAAAACACCATCCAAGGAACTAACAGCCAGCTCAGCAACGGGGCTCTGGTATATGAAACAAAACTACGAAAGCACATTTCCAACAGCTCCAGAGTGACTAAATTCCCAGAAAAAGGTATGCATGATCCTTTGCCTCTGCCCTGGAGGATTACTCATGGCTGATGGGTTGCACAGCTCTGAGTCAAGGCTGAACCCTGCCCGTGGGAAGGCAAGCCCGTGTCCCTCAGGAAGCAGGAGCCATCCCTGACATTCCCACAGCAGCCCTGGGGACAGCAGGTCAGGGTGGGACAGGATGGGGAGCCCGTCCCCCAGAGCGCGGGGCCGGGAGACAACGCTGCCTCTTGGTGCTCAGCCCTGATGCTTAGTCACAGTAATTGCAGAGCCAGGGCTCTGTGCTCACATTTCCTGTCACCAACCCAAGAATTAGGCAATTTAGATTCAGAGATAGCACCCGGGATATTAAATAACTTGATAAGCGATTGCTGAAGGAACCAGGAGAAAAATGAGCAGCTCGATACGGAGGAGGTTCCCCCAGTCCCGGCTCCGCAGCGTTCCCAAATCTCTGGGAAGTGTGAGCCCCCCCAAGCCAGCCCTCCCCCCTCACAGAGCAGCACTGCCCTTCACAGCCCCCTGGCTCTCTCCACCTCGCAGAGACACCCAACAGAGCTGGCTTCAAGTTGAAACCTTTCACGGGGCTCATTTTCAACAATTAAAGAGCATGGCAACCTGTAATTACGGAAAATAAAGCCAGACAGCTGGAGAAGGGAACATCTCTAGTCGGTAACACGATACTACATTTTCTCTCAGGGAATTCAGCTATGAAGTCCCCAGCTCCCATTCAATCAGTCTGAGCCCTCAGTGTCTGGGCAAGCAGTGCAAACCCTGGAAAAGCAAACAGCACTTGGCAACCCAACAAAACGCAACTCGGAGAAAGCAACACCTCTATCCACACCGGGGAAAGACGGGAACTGGGGGAGGAAAGCCTTCCTGGACACACAGCGTCAGGCAGCCCGACGGTGCTACAGCCCCAAACACATTTTCCCAGCTTTATCCGAGCCCCAGCTGCTCCCGCTCCCCCCGCCCGGCTGCCGGCGGGCAGGCAGAGTTCCCGCGAAGCTCTTACCACTCATCATCAGCAGCACAAACATCTTTGCCTGTTGTGCTTCCCAAGCCCCAGCTGCCGGTAACAAAAAGGAGGAAGCGCCAGCGTTTCATTCCCCTTCTGCTTCGGAGTGGGTGTAACTTGCGAAGTTTCACGCTAAGATGAGATGGGTCAATTGGGTGTGTTTGAAGGTTTGGGGTTTTGCCATCCCTCCCTCCCTCACTCCCTCCTTCTCTTCCTCCCTCCCTCCCCTGATTAATTCCTCCCGTCACAGGCTTCAGACGAGCTGCCACTCAACCCCGCTGGCTCCTGAAATCTGAATTCCTAAGGACATCCCTCCGGGGTGACTTTTAACTCACCAGCGCTGCGAGAGGAGCCAAGAACTAAATCCCCAGTCAGCGCACAGAGGCGGCTCGCTCCCGCACTGCGAGCGCACCAGCTCCACAGTCCCTTCCCCACGCATGGTCCTTGGGATGCCGCTGTGTTCGCAGGGAGCAGCTCACCAGCAAGACAGAAAATAAAACATTCTGACCTACTCTGTGGCTTTTGCCTCTGCCCTCAGCTCCCCCAGGACCCCGAGGGTTTCCCTGGGTACGTATCTGGATGGTGCTTCTGGAGAGGCCGCGTTAAAAACTCACCAGCAGCTGCTCCCGCCGAGCTGCCCACAGGTGCAGAAGGGCTTCCAGGATCGGGAACTCCGGGGAATTAGAAATTACGCATAGATCTGGTTTTATTTAATTCCCTACTTCCACATAACTGTCCCTGGATTAGGATTTGAGCAGCAGCATCCTCCAGACCAGGGCTGGCTAATGGTTGCTATAAATAAGAAATACCAACACAAAAACCAAACCATCTGTGTTTATCCCCCAACTTCCCCCACTTTGCCTCTGCACCACATAAATGGGACAAGACAAACAGGTATGAAACTGCTCTGAAAAAGAAGCAGACAACACAGTAAATATTCTTTACAAGCAGAAATCAAATTAATTAACAAATTAACTTTTACAACTCTGCGTGATACTTCACAAATACCGAGTATTGAGCAATAACCATACCCTTGCAGTCCCGCCCTGTGCAACCCAGCAGTGACTGCAAGCTGGGAGTAGGACAGAACCATGAGAAAAGAACAAAACAAAATGGCAAAAGGTTCATGCAGCAGCCCAGTTCTGACCCAAGGCAGGACACGCTGCTGTGGGACTGCAAGGATTTAACAGCTGGAGTGAGGTTGAGAGGCTCCACGCGCCCGGGTGCTGCGGGTGCAGAGCAAGGGAGGAGATGATTCTATTTCAGGACAGGGACGAGATATCAGAGAAGCAATGTGACACGGCACAGTCATCCTTACAGCCGCCGTGACCAGGAACAGGAGTGAGCAGTGAGTTTGAGCCCACTTCAAACAGCACGTTGGCTTTAACTTCTCACCTCAGCGCTCGCAGCCTCAGATGTTTCCGAGAGATCCACCCACGCTCAGCACCAGGTCCCCCCCGTGACCACGGGCACACCCCAGAAGCACCAGAGTGCTCCACCTTGACAGCAGCAAAGGACTGAAGGAGGGATGGGATCAGACACTGGGGAGCACTAAAGTATCAATCCTCAATATTATGGTGAATTTAAACCTGGAATGAGCAAACCAACAGCTCCCATTTGCGGGACAAACAAACGGGAGAGAAGCTTTCAGCACTGGGAACTCGCAAACCCCGAGCAGACGAGCAGGTTTGGCAAGCCACGAGTGACTCAGAGGGCGACGGGGGCTGCTGCTGCTGCCTGCCTTCGGGTCCACTTGGGCACGGCCACCCCCAGCCCGCTGGAGCAGGTCAGAGCTCCCACAGCGCCCAGCCGGGATCGCTCCCTTCGTGACGGGATCGTTCCCATCGGGGCGGCCTCGCCGTGAGGCACACACGGTGCGTACCTACACACAGGTGTGCACACACCCTGTCCCACAGACACAGCAACCACATTGCCACACTCAGACGAGCAACAGGTGCTTACTGCAACAGATCCAGCGATTGTCTGGAGCGATTTTCAGATTTGAAGGGTAAAAGGCAGCACCACCCTTCTGCCACCAGCGCCGGGTCCATCTGCACCCTGACACAGCAGTGTGGGGCATCTCTTCCTGCTACCCACAGCAAATCCTTGGCAGGGCCAGAACGCCCAGGAAAGCATGAGCTACGTGTGCTACCCTCACTGTAAGAGCAGCTTGCAGAGAGCTTCAGACACTGGTGTGTCCATTGGTGGGTTTTAAATCACAGAATCATTTTGCTGGAAAAGACCTCCAAGGCCATCGAGGCCAAGCTGCGCCCAATGCCTACCTTGTCCCCTGCCCAGAGCTTCCTTGGACACCCCCTGGGATGGGGACTCCAAACCTCCCTGGGCAGCCCCTGCCCAGGCCTGACCACCCTTTCCATGGAGAAATTCCTGCTAAAACCCAACCTGAGCCTCCCCTGGCGCAGCCCGAGGCCGTTCCCTCTCCTCCTGTCCCTGTTCCCTGGGAGCAGAGCCTGACCCCCCCGGCTGCCCCCTCCTGTCAGGGACTTGTGCAGAGCCAGAAGGCTCAGTGTAGATACATAAAACAAAAGCAGTGATTTCCCCCTCAATCATGACCCACAGCACTGGAACAAAAACCAGCAAGCCATAAACAGCAACCCTGATGTATGGGGAGAGATCCACAGAGGGAGAGGCAAGGGAAGCCGTCTCCCAAGCCATGTAGGATCCAACCCACCCTCCTCCTGAGAAATGAGATGCTTCCTCCAAGGAAGCTTGGCTGGGTGAGCGACCCAGCAGAGCCTGGGATGGTGGGAGCAGGAGGCCTGGGCGCAGGGAAGGTGTGGAGCAGCCGTCCCACAGGAGCCTCACCGGGAGCCCCGGCGGGCAGTGCCAGGCCCAGCGTGTCCGCTCCCGCTGGGCAGAACAGGCATTTCCAGGCCTGGCCCCGGCTCCCGGCCCCGCTGACGCACTGGGATACACCCTTTTGATGTGGGCTTCCTCCGA
Source organism: Dryoscopus gambensis (assembly GCA_013389985.1). Lineage (NCBI taxonomy): Eukaryota > Metazoa > Chordata > Aves > Passeriformes > Malaconotidae > Dryoscopus > Dryoscopus gambensis. The sequence continues at coordinate 254,591 of WEIT01024618.1, read as the reverse complement.
GGGCGCGAGCCAGCTTGTGTAAACAGCAGGGCTGTCCTGCGCCAAGCTAGGAGCGAGGAACTACCAAAACCTGTTCTGAGACAGCCCGGCATATTCTGCCCGGAACGGCACGGAGACAGCCAGGCCAGCTCCGGAGCTGGATGGCTGCAGGGAACGTCGCCTCCAGGAGCTTGAACAAGTAGCCATGAGCTCAGCCCTGCAGCTGGACACAAAATGACCCTGCCCTCCTCAGCCGAGTAATGATACCACTGGGAAAAGCCTCTTTCCCTTCCATCCTTCTGGCAGGATGAATCCCACCAGTCTGGAAAGGAGGAGACTTAGGTGAGACCTCAATGGAGGCTGCACCTCCTCCTGAGGCGTAGCTCCGATCTCTGCTCCCTGTGACAGGGATAGGACCCAGGGAACAGCTGGAGCTGTGTCAGGGGAGGGTCAGGCTGGAGATCGGGGCAAGGTTCTTCCCCCAGAGGGTGCTGGGCACTGCCCCCAGCTGCCAGAGCTCCAGGGGCGTTTGGACAGCGCTGCCAGGGATGCCCAGGATGGGGTTGTTGGGGTGTCTCTGCAGGGACAGGGGTTGGACTGGATGGTCCTTGTGGGGCCCTTCCAACTCACAACATTCTGTGATTCTATGAACCTTCCAGGGAGCCCACAGGCTCTCCCAAAAATCACGCTAAGACATGGAGATCCCACCACAGAGCCCAGAGGAGAAAGGTGCCACAACACAGCACTTCTCTGCAGTGAAAGGAAGGCAGAGGGAGTCCCATCGGACACAATCCAGGTCTGCATCCTGCATAAAGGTGTGTTTATCAACCCTAATTAAAATCCTGGGCCTCTCACACCCTGGCACACCTGCTAATTAGCACACATGAGTTAATACCATTTTAACAATGGATTAGCACTTGGGGCAGAAAGCAGGGAGTCACTTCAGCACAGTGACTCACCCTGAGCACAGCAGGAAGGTGAGATACGAGGAGCATCTGCCACACTCACACAGGGCTCTGCAGACCGTATCTCCTTAACTAAGGCTTACTTTACAAAGCCAAGGTGCTTCAAAAATTCATGATTGTATCTGTCTTATTTTTCACCTGCACACACAGGTGGCCTTGGAGGAGCGTTCTGTCTCCACCATGCAGAAAACCGGAGCCACTCACGTCTTTCTGCAAGTCATGGTGGAGTTCCTGGGGTGATTGTCACCTACCTTGATCAAGTGTGTTTCAGGACACGACCTGGGGCCCACCAGCCACTAATCATCTGTGAGGAACATCCCCAGGGGAACAGCAAGGAGCTGATGTCCACGGCCAGTTTTGGTGCTTCTCCTAACATCCCATAAGCACAGACGAAGCTGGCGGCGCTCGCAGGCACCGGGCACACATCACTGGGACTTTAGTGCCCTTTTTCCACAGAATCCTGGAAAAACTGCAGCCCTACAAACGTGACCTGGCCTTCAAAGCTCCCTGTGGATGATGTGGCCAAGCCACGCAATGGCTTTCACCTTGGAATCCCACTCCTTGTGCCTGTGCAGCCTCATGCACCTGGCAGGAGCCAAGGGTTGTCTCTGTGTAGGTGGGGAGCCACCTTGTATTCAACCATAAACTGAAGAGGAAAGTTGAGTTAGCCTGCATTATTTCTTTTTAAACCTCAGCTTTCAAACTGGATCTCTTCGATGCAGCACCTCACAAGAGGGCACTGATGGAAAACCACCACGCTGCCGCCAGAATCACTCCTGCCCCCTCAAACTGATGTTTAACACTGCCTGCCTTCACTTTGTCCAATAAAAACCTGCAAGCCAACCCTTGGCAATTACAGAACATTAATGCCATGAAAAGTTATACCGGGTTGAATGTATCCATACTCCCTGCTATCAGCAATATTTTCTCGGCCTCATGTTTCTATTTGGGATTAGGAAGGGAGTTGTGAAAGGCAAGTATTGTTCAGTCACAAATAGTTCCCTTTCAGCCTCCACAGAAGTCAGGTAATGAATTACAGGAGGTTTTTTTCCCTTTGGAGAGGTCAGCAGATATATCAGCTCCTGGGAAAGCTGATCCCTGTTGTTTCGCTACAAGGGGAGCTGAAAAAGGTTCCTAACGAGCTCCAGGGAGTGGATGCTGGCAGTGAGCCAGCACCTTGCCTGCGAAACCAAGACAAGTGACAAGAGGCAGGAACCACCTCTGGCCCAAGCACAAGTTAAAATTTAAGGTTTGCGTTCCACGGCGCTGCTTGCGGCTGGCAGCTCTCGCACGGACGTGGGCACTCTGCTTGCAGACACCCAAAGGACACCCTGAGCCAGAAGGGACCCACAGGGACCATCCAGCCCAGCCCCTGGCCCTGCACAGACACCCCAACAATCCCACCCTGGGCATCCCTGGCAGCGGTGCCCAAACGCCCCTGGAGCTCTGGCAGCCTCGAGGCTGTCTCGTCACTTGGTGGTGTCACCTCACGGGCAAAGGCAGGGCTGCTCCTCTCCCCTGGGACCGTGCAGGTACGACACATCCTCTGTGTACGCACCATCAGTACCTACAGAAAATCCCTGCTTCCAGCCACCAGCAGAACACCTGCGGTGGGGGAGCCCTTCTGGACGCACACACGGGCCCAAAGTCACCCCGAACTCTGCACTGCCCAGCACCAGGGGGGTTTATGGGGTGCCCAAGGCCATCTGGGTGGGCTGGAGGCTCCAACCCAGCTCCCCCTGAGCAGGGACACGGCTGTGGCTGTGACACCCCCAGGGCAGCACCCCACACCAGCACGGCCGCGTGGCGCAAGGACAAGCCAGAGCTTAACGAAACAGGGACTGCTTCCTTCTTCCATGGGAAGGCTCAAGGAGGAACATTTTATTCAAGACCTCTAATGCAAACACCACCTCTCATTTTTTTGAAAGCAGGCAGTAGCTGCTGTCATTTTCGTGCTGCGTTCTGACACACTTCCACCACATCCCTGCCAATAGTTTTAATTTCATTGGAAAAATCAGCTCTGAACGAGAGTGACAAGCTGCACGCTGGTGACGATGCTGTCAAGTGATGGATAATGTAGGTTTACTTTAGCTGTCAAAACTTTTCAACGCTAAAAATAGGTATCACAAGCTTCTGGACTCACTGCACTGAAACATTAAACACACAGGATATTGACACCCTCAGAAGCGCCCAAAGCCACTCACAGCTGAGTAAAACCAGCAATGTGTGATGGACAGCAAAGGTCTCTGAGTGTTATTTACTTTGAGAAGAGAAAAACAACACACTACAGGATGAAATCTCATATCCACGCTGGCCAAAGTGAAGACAAGATGCTGCACACACACCATGAGACAGAACAGCACAATATGGGCTGCAAACATGGGCAAAGAGGGAGAGAAGGGAAGAGAAAAGCTTGGAGACAAAATCTGGTACCCCGTTATCCCAGCTCTTGGTCCAGATCCCATGGAAAGGGAGGGCAGAGATCTTGCCACGGCAGCTCCTTCTTTCCTGCCTGCCATCCCTCACCTGCCCCTGCCCAGCAAGGAAGGGCACAGAGCTGCGAGGCTGGGAAGGTTGGAAAGCAGGGAAAAGCAAGGGGTTTTGCCAGAGGGATGAGATTTCCATGCAAGGGATGAGTTCTCCCCAAGCAGTAACCCATCAATGGACACCAGCGAGGCAGCAGCTCACCAAAGGGGACAGTGGTTTTGTGGGTAAGGTGGCACAGGAGTAGGGGGATAAAGAGGCACCATTTACAAACCAAATCTGGCTTTTTTATTCCCTCTGAGGCACCGGAACGACAAGCACAGGCAGGGCTGTCCCTACATTAGGCCAATATTTATGGCAGAAAGAAAATGAAGCGTCATAAGGAATTACTAATTAGATGTTATCATAACCCTGTGTATAACTGAAGCAGCACTCTGATGTGCTTTGTAAATAATTAGCAAATTAACTTTCCCAATGCCCCTGCAAGGCAAGTATTATGCCCATCTCCCGCATGGCCCTGATGGGAAAAATATAAAGACAGTTTGGGCAGATTGTTCCCCTGCTCTGGACAACTGCAGAGCTGCCCAAACACAGAGAAGGGACATCAATGAGGAAGAGGGAGCCGGAGGCTTGGGGGGCCCTTGTGGCTCTGCACAAGTCCCTGACAGGAGGGGCAGCCGGGGGGGTCGGGCGCTGCTCCCAGGGAACAGGGACAGGAGGAGAGGGAACGGCCTCGGGCTGGGCCAGGGCAGGCTCAGGGTGGAAGCACTGGTAGGGGCTGCCCAGGGAGGTTTGGAGTGCCCATCCCTGGAGGTGCCCAAGGCAGGCCTGGACATGGCACTCAACACTCTGGGCAGGGGACAAGGTGGGCACTGGGCACAGCTTGGACTTGATGGTCTCAGAGGTATTTTCCAGCCTAAAATGATTCTGTGATTCCATGACTCCTCATGTGCTGGTGGCAGGAATTGAGAGGGGAAATGCTCTCCACTCCCAGCACACCCAAAGGAAACAACTCTGAGCAGCTGCTCCTTTGCTCCTGAGCAAACTGAGCACAGGGCTTCAAGCACAGACCACTGGTGCCTGCCAGCTGCAGGGCCACGGCAGAAAGCTCCCTGCCAGTAATTCCTCTGTGCAGACAGAGCTTCCCTGTCCATCCAACTCTACCTTCCACCCGAGCAGGAGGGCTGCCACAAGTGTCCCTGCTCCCTCCTCCTCCCACACAGAGGTTCCTAAGGGAGAAGGGACCAGAGCAGCACCACGGCCACCCGCCCACACCCTCCTCGTGTCGCTGCCACCTTCCCCCCGCCGTGGGGGGCTGGCTGGCACATCCAAACCCGAGTCACCCCCTCAACAGCTCGCTGCCAAGTGGTGGGAGCAGGGAAGTGAGGGGAGGGAGCACAGAGGAAGAGGGCAGGAGCACCAACGCTGCTGTGACTTCGTGCCGGATGCAAGCTCCCAAAGAGGCAGACTCGCGTCTATTTTAGATGTGCTGCATAAAAATAAAAGATGCTGGTTGACTGCACATGTTCTCATTTTTAGAAAACAAGCTCCAATTTATTTCTTCTATTACAGCCAGATGGTTTTAAAAAAAAACCAAACCAAATCTCCTGTCAATGTCACCCCAATGAAAAGAAGCCCTGACCTGGTTTCAACCTCCCTGGACCAGAGCACTGCACAGGAACCTCACTATTAACACCTCTCTCAGGGGACCCCGACCCCACTCACAGCCTGACCCAAAGCCCTCCAGGGCGAGCAGAGATCTGGACCTCAGGTCCTGCCCAGAGGGCCACCAGCACTGACTGTCGCAGGATGACTCAGGGTTATAAACATTACAGCTGGCACACAGGGCTGGCACAACTGGACTGACCGCACGTCTGTGCTCTGTCTCAGTGCCTTCCCTGCTTCTCCTTCCCTTTTAACTTGCTCTAAGCTGCCTTGAGGGGTCTTTTTCCCTTTTAAAACTCACATCAAGTTCTTTAATTGAAAGACCAACACAACTTTATGTGAAAGTAAATGCTGGTTTTCACCTTCTCCTATTTATCCTCCCCTCATTCACAGCCACGAGACAACATCCCATATAACTCTATTTCCATCTATCTGTTTGCCAGTGCTGTGCTCCTCACAAGGAACAAACCCTTCATTTCAAAGCACAGTCTGTATCCACGTGTGGCCTCTGTCAGGCATCCACAATGGTGGTGCACCGTGTTTCAGTGGGACCAAGTCCAGGTGCACCATGTTTCAGTGGGACACGGGGAATCACTGGCAGAGCAGCTGGGTTATACCGAGATCTCCACCGTGAAGACGCACACAGCAAAAAGGGAAGTGGGGTCAGGTTCTCAGGAGAGGTTGTGCCTGCTCCATCCTCGCATGTTTTCAAGCCTCGCCTGGAGAAGAGCCCTGAGGAGCCTGGTTTGGTCCCAGAGCTGCTCCTGCTTTGGGAGGACCCCGCACAACCCTTCCCACCTGAGTGACGTGCTGACCCCACGCTGCCTTGAAGCCTCCTCACAGTTCATGGAATGGCAGGCACTGAGAAGCATGACCAGGGAACACCTTTGAACAATGACTCTTTTCCACGGCCAGCAGGACAAGGAGAGGGGAGGCAGAACAAGTGCAAAAGAAAAGCATGAAGCAACTGGAAGCATCTTCTCTGAACTGCAGTCAGAAGTCTTTGGCTATCTTTTGGTACCGGCACATTTAAAAGACAATAAAGAGCCTTTAAACCTTGTTCCAAACTACTTTTTGGAGGAAGCCACGGCTCATTATGGACACAGCAGGCAAAGAATACCTGGTTGGTGGTACTCCAACACCAGCCCTGCTCCTGTGAGCCCGTTCCTGAATGTCTGCGCAGCAGCAGCACCCCTGACAGGCAGCAGGTACAGCCCCGGGTTACACGCTCACCTCTGGAAGGGCTGCATTAGGGTCTGACCTGAGCCTCCAGCTTCTAATGCCACTGCTGGGTGACCCTGCCGTTTTTACTTGCACAAGTGTGAGACTGAAGGCTCAGAGATCCATCATTTCTCTGAGTGATCCCTAAGACTGGGAGTTCATACACAGATTAACTTCTTAAGCAAGCTCAAGGGCAGAGACCTGGTCCCTTTTACTGGCAAAAGCCTCGCGTTCTGAAAATCATAATGGTTCCAGAACTGCTGATTACTTTTCCTCATTTATACTTTTTTTTTTTTAAAGTCCTGCCCATTCCTCCTACTTCTTAGGAGGCTTTTCAGTATTTGTCTGTTACTTGAATGCTAAAGCCTGATTTGGGATTAAACACAACATTTGGGAGGTGGACTCCAATGCTGCCTGCTGTCACTGTTCCAAATCTAAGAAGCTCACAGAGATATCAGGGCAGATCCTGCTCTGCATAAGTCTGTGCGACCAAAGTTATTTTCCCTTCATCCTGCTCCCCACACACACGCACACAGACGTGATTAATACACAGAGCATGGGACGGACAGTGGCGGTGAGGTATCAAAGTGGCAATGAACAGACAGGGAGAACACAAACACACTGCAGAGCAACAAAACAGCTCGGTTTCATGGGCTGCGTTGATTGCCCAAAAGCAGAAGTGGGGGATCGTGTGCTGAAGCGTGTCAAGAATGCTGGGCTTGGTCACTTGGAGAAATGACTTTTATAACCTGGCCCACTTCCCCCACTGCAGCCACACTCAGGGCAGATAAGGGAACTCCTCAAACCTAAATAACCATGTTCCGCATTTCGAGGTTCTGCAGAACCCAGCTGAGCTCCCTCGAGCTGGGGCCAGGCCAGCACAGAGGGTGTGAGCATCAATCTCCTCTCCCATTTCAACAGCACACCAAACTCAGAGCCTCCTACATCAGCCAGGGATCACGGTCCTGGCGAGTCCCCTGAGCAAGCAGAATAAAAAGCACGGAAGGCCTCAGGTCTCCTGCCCTCTCCCCACCAGGGGATCCCACAGCACGAGTGATCCAGAGCCTCTCCAGGGAGGGGCCTCCTCTTCCTCACTCTCTGCCCCAGTCCTTACAGCAGGCGTCCCCTGGGACATCACCATGCAGGACACAAGCAAAGAAGCTCTAAAATCCACAGCAAAGCAGCACGACCCCACAGCTGGCAAGGAAGGGCTAACCAAGGGTGTCCATCTGTCACTGGGCTGTGGAGTGAAGTGTTCTGATGACACTACTGGGACTACAAGAGAGCCACACAGGCTCCGAGACACCTCCTTCCTCCTCAGACGTCTCCAAAAATGACCACATCAGGGCTGCCACATCCTGCCTACCTCTTCCAGCAACCTGGCTCCCAAAGCACGGCTGGCCAAAACAGCCCAATTTTATTTTGTGGCCATTTTGGCTGCCTGAGCTTGCTCACTGTGCACTGAGCAGAGCCCTGGTGCTGCTGCAAGGAGGGGAGAGGGAACACATGACCCTGACTAAAAGGACAGCTCAGGCTCAGAGCCACGTCTCCACCAGCGGGCAGGGAAGCACAGGAGGGAACTGGGGCTGGATTAGGGCTAACCAGCTGCACAACACACGGGTTATACTCTGGATCAGTACCTTGGGCTGATCCACAACCACTGACCCCTTGCAGGTGTTTCAAGCTGGAAGTGCTCAAGACTTGCTCTTACAAAACCCACATAAGCACAAAAACATCACAAACGGAATCTCCCTCCCAAAACTGAAAAAAAAAAAAAAAAAGGATTAACTTCTATGTCTGCCATGGAAGAAGCACCAGGGGTCAGGGCAGCAGCCCCTCTGGCACGAGTCAATATTTGATACAACAGAGTGGGAGAGAAGGGAAGAGAGTGGAAACCTCTCCCATCTTTCTGTTATTTTGCCTTAAATGCACTGTGGTTTATGTCCTCAATAAAAGCCTGTGCATATCTTTCCAACTTAAATGTGGATTGGAACCTCAGGATTACTGCCCTGGCAGAATTAACGTATTAGACATAAAAACCATAACATTTCATTATCCATTGTAAACTGCAGTGCTTTCTCCCTGGGGAGACTGGAAATATCACCCAATTTCACTATCATTTTCTGTTAACTGACTGCCCTGCCACATGTTCACACACTGGCACGCTCGCTTTGATGATATAGCAGTCTTCTGGTTTCATTCTTCTTTCTTTACGATGCCGACATTTTTTTAAATCGTGTTTTTCTGTTCAGTTTTTGTCTCTGTGAAGGCACCACGCTACAAAACCACTCGGCTGGAAAGAAAAACTTACCCTGGAACAAAAAAACAGCTCATATTTGTCTAGCTGAAAAAATACCATAACCTGATGTCTGAAACAAGGATAGAAGGCAACGCAGAGGCAAGAAAACCTCAAACACAACAGGCAAGAAGACTCAGAGTCATTTATGGGCACAGTGGGGTCTGTGGTCAATAGTGGGGCACTAAAGAACAGAATCTCTTCCCTCTGCAGTTTAAACTCCCCATATTCCTCCTTCCCACTGTTAGGCTGGCTGCAAATTCAAAGATTTGCACAAGCCACAGATTTTGTCTGTCTCTTTGAAAGGTCAAAACCAAGAAGCAGCACAACCCCACATAGGACAAACGGGCCAGCTGGCAGCAATTTCGAGTGACCACACAGAGGAAGTGTGGGGAGGAACAGGGGCCAGAGGGGAGCCTTTAACAGCCTGGGTCACCCTTCTACTGCAACTTAAGAGGGTGCCTCAGGGAATCTTTTTATTTAATCAGTTTTGTATCTGTGCAAAGATTAGCGACCAACTGTCCCGATTTAGTGCTGCCATGTTTCTGTAAACATTCCTGGACATGCTGCTTGGATAAAACACGCAGCTGCTGACATGGTCTCTCACATAAACATTTCACTCTGCATCTCCAAGAAGCCTTAACATTTTTATTCCTCAGAGACCACTCGTTCTGCTCTGCAGGCTGGGGGGCTCTGCTCCAGGATGGAGAGGGAAGGGACAGAGCAGGAGGAGAGTGGGCAGGAGCTGCAAACACACACCTTCACCAAGCCCACCCCGGTCCTTACTCACATGAGGGTGTCACAGCAGCTAACAGGACGGGAGGGAAACATTGGTTGTCCCACGTAGCTCCTGGAATGAAAAAGGAAGATTAGAAGGTCACCTTCAAGCGCCCAGATGCACAGAACTGCTGTTCAGCTGCCTGACCCCCTGAAACACACCTCGGCCAAACGACAGCAGCCAGACTCATCACTAACACCACGTCGACCTATTAATGCAGGGGGAAATAATACAAATCCAAATTGCCTCTCACTATTTGTTGCTGTTTCTATCCTGCCAGAGCCATGAGAGCACATTAAGGCGGTTTCCCCTCGGTCTGCAGTCGGTCAGCTCCAGGCAGCATTTATGTGTTTTAAAGCAACTCTTTCCACAGGACTTAGGTTCAGCTAATTGTAGCACTGCTATTGATCTGGAGTTTTACAGAAAGCTTGGCTCCCAGCTGAATGCTCTCAGCAAAATTATGCTCGGGGTTAGTGTGGATCTCCCAGAACAATAACCTGGAAGCACTGGCAGAGGTTTCAGGTAGCAAAACAGAACGTATTTAAAAAATAAATCTCCAGAATGCCTGCACAACGAAAGCAGTAAAAGGTCACTTATCCCCAGCAAATGTCATCCCCACACACTCTCAGAGATTGGAAACATGAGTGGACTGACAACTCCTGAGCATCATCCAGCAGACATTTCCTACGGCTCTCCTCCCTCACCAGCGCTTCCCATCACCTCAGGACACGGATTTGTGGGAGGCAGAGCTTGCTGATGGCTCCTTATGGAATGTGGCTGTTTCCCCACACCAGGAGAGCGGGAAGAGCAGAGCTTCCCGTGGCCATCCCACCCACCACAGCACACTGAGCCCTCCAAAGCCCTCGCAGCTCCAAGGGCTGGGGATGATGTAACACCATCAGACATCTGCCAAATAAATAAGCAAGCTCCAACATGCCTCGCTCCAAACCTGCGCAGCAATTTCCATTCCAGAGCAGGAACTTGCACTGGGGTTTTATACTCTCTCCAGTATATCCCTTTCCACACAGAAAATCCGTGCCCATTGCTCCAGGAACAGACGTAATCCTTGTAAGCAGATGTCGGCCTCCAAAGCTGAGAAAATGACTTTGTTCTTGGGGATCAGGGAATTTAAAATGCAAGAAGTTGAAACGTCCTGATGAATTTGGTAACTTAAACCCCAGGAGGAAACACCTGCCCTCTGAACAGCCGCCCAGCTGAACTCCCGCCGCTGTTTCATCCATCCATAATTCCACGGGAATGGTCTTCTGCTCACTGACAATGCAGCAGCCACGGCCAGAGAGGAAGGAGCTGCCAGGAGTGAACAGCCCCAATCCCACAGCACTGCCCCGCGCAGCAGCTCTCCGACAAAAACTTCCAAGCTGGTGTTGCTTCACAAGGATCCACCAAAACCAACCCGAGTTCCTCCCACCACGCACCCTGGAGGGACACCAGCTCACCCCAGCAGTGATCTGGGGTCACAGGTGAGAGCTGCACCTCTCCTCTCCCAGCAAACCATGCACAGAAATCCCAGTATTTCCCTGGTTTTTACAGTGGGTGAAGCACGGCTGTGGGGTGTCACAGGGAAGACAAGGCACAGCCAGAAAACGGGGATTTTAATCAAAAAGCCAACAGCAATTGGATGTAGTTATTTTCTCAGAGATCTGCTTGGTAGAGTCCCACGGGATAAAGCCCGGGACGAAGGAAGGGCCCGTGAAACCTGGTTAATACTCATGGCTCACCTCCTCCAAGCAGGAAGGCAGGTAAGAACTCCAGGAGACCTGTGTGGACGAACAAGGAGCTCCTGGAAAAACTCAAACACAGAAAGGAGGCCTATGGAGGATGAAAGCAGGGACAGGTAGGCTGGGAGAGAGATTGTGCCAGCAGCCCGGTTGGACAGGGCTTGTGCTGCTCTGTGGAAGGTGTCCATGCCCATAGGCAGGGTTTAAGGTCCCTTCCAACCCAACCCATTCTGTTTCTTGTGCTGGTTGCTGCTCTGCCTCAGCAGAGCTGGGTTTTCAGGAAAGAAACCGGACAGAAGCTCAGCTGAACACAGGGTGTCCCACACACCTCGCAGAGCCAGGAGGGCTTGGCACAAGAGGGACCGTGTCTACAGGGAGCTCAGGACACACAGCAGCAGATTAGCAACACTTCTGGGAAATTCTATCCTGCGAAGGATATGGAGATCAGCCTGGAAGTCTTAATTCCTGCTGGCGTGAGTCCTAATGATGGGCAGAGCTGTCGCTCCGCCGCGATTAAATCTGCGCTGATACCCAGGGCCGGGCCGGGCGCTTCCCCTTCCCACCACCCCCAGTGGGGTGTGGAAAGCCCTGGGGAGAGGCTGTGCTGGCCCCGAGCCAGGCTGGGGATGCAGCAGCTCCACAGAGCCTCCACCACGACGTGCTCAGCACAGACGGGCTCTGCCAGGACGCTCGCACCCAACACCGGCGGCTGCCACGTGCGCCCGAGTCCTTCTCCCAGCCCGCACAACCCTCCTCCCAGACCCTGCCCCATCACGGGTGTCTGCCCCCAGGCAGCTCTCTCGGACATGAAGCATCTCCCTCCCTTGCCTGGCTGGGGCTGAAGAGCACAAGTGATGGACACACGGCCCATGAGCCAGATCGAGCCCAGACCACCAAGTCCCCAGGAGAGGCAGATCCCAGGCTCCCCAAACTGAGAGCAACAAACATCCTTCATCCTTGAGTCCCTCTTGGGACAAAGCCAGGGTGGGTGCAGCCCATTGCCACCAGCACTGCCAGGAACCAACCGTGCTGCAGGCGAGGCAGGAGCTGTCCTGTAATTAACACTGCATCAGAGCCCTCACAGAGAAGGAGACCAAGTCCAGATCAGGCAGACAAGCTCAGCTCTGACAGCTCCTAAGCTTAGCTTGCTTAAAACTGTACTTCAGTAATGTGTGTTTAACACAGAGCTCGGGATATGCAGAGTTCTTAATGCATCTCTTGAAAAGTGAGCAGAAAAACAAATGGAGGTGTTGCTAAAACAACTCCATTTTCCCATGTAAATTAACGGAAGTTCAGCTAGAAGATCTACAAAGAGTTTGTATTTTGTGTGAGAAAAACCTGTGATACCCAACTACCCTCAGGTCAGAGCACTGATGTTTTCCCCCCCCAGGAGCTCCAGCCTTCTCAGGGATCTGTTTTGTCTTATCTACAGAAGCCTTTTCTTGCCTTTTGCTGTTCTGGAAGCTCGCAGGGAAAGCCCAGCATCCCCAACAACTGCTATAAATCCCCAGTTCTTTTTCTGATTTAAGCATGGCTGCAACAGCCCGGTATCATCAGCCAGTACTTATCCTGGAAAACATGTAACTCCAATTCAACAATCCTATTACACATGCTCCCAGCCCTTGTACAGGAGAGCTTCAGCTCTTAGCTCTCCATTACTTTATCTCTTTCTGGGTTTGCCAGGGCAGAAATTATCTCAGGCTATAAACAGGTCATACCCAAATGCTTCTCCTGTCTGTGCTGCAAATCTGGGAAGAAAAGGTCACGTAGCTGCCGTGCACTGTCCGGCTCCCTCGGCGCTCACCAGGCCCCTCTGGAGAGCCATGGGAAGAGCTGGCTGTCCCAGCTCCCCAGCATCCCACCTCTAAGCCATCTGCCAAAAACACAGCCTGCCCCATCAAAGGGTCCCTCCCAGGGGTGCAGGGAGGGGGAGCCCCTGTCAGGCCCCCAAGGATCACGGTGGCTCAGAGGTGACAGGTCTGAGAAGCTGAAGGGCAAAGAGCCCATCCAGAGCAGACATGGCAAAGGACAAAATGAGAATACAAGGAACATGTGCAGGGATGGAAAACCCCACCCTCTCTATCTCAGTGACTTGCCCTGGGCTGGGAGGGTAGATCCACCCCGCACTGCCTTGCTGCTGGCAGGGGGACTCACCCCACCCTGCTCCCTTCTGCCTCTGATGCCCCAAACCCCAGAGCCCAGGTGCCCCTGGCCCTTCCTGCACCCTGCTCTCTCTCCCTGCCTTTGTCAGCAAACCAAGCCACCACCGAGCCGTCCCCGTGTCTCAGCAACACGCCCACCTCTTGCATAAAAAAATAAAATAAATTAGAGCTAAACCACTTCTGCCTCATTTATTCCAGGAGCACTGTTCCCACAGGCCTATATCCATGAGATACGTGTGCAGCTCCTGAATCACCATCTCCTCCATCTAACACTGACACCCAGTTTTAGGGCTGTGTTCCCATCCACCTGCCAGCTACCTCTTCCCCTGTGGCACCTCCCCTGTGCTCTTGCCCAACACCTGTCTCTTACCTCACCCCTCTTTTCCTCACATCACACCTCCGACACCTTCTTGTCAACTCATGGTTTAGTCACTGTCAGCAAGTCCAAGCCCCAGCTGTCTTTGCCAGCTAGACACTTCTATCTCCGTGAGAACATCAGCCCGGCTTCCTGGATTCCTGCTCCCAGAAAGTCTGGGACAGCCCACGGAGCAGGCAGCGCTCTCGAGAAACAATTGTCAGGGCAACAGCGGCGCTTCCAGAGGCTCTGGGCTCGTCCTGCAGCAGCTCCGCTCAAGGAGCACCAGCTGGGATGGATGTGGAGAGGAAAGGAAGGATTAAGATAAATGGCTGTGTGGACGTGTCAGTAAAATCAAGCTGCCCAAAGCCCCAGCAACTCAGTTCTGGAGCATTAAAAAGTAATTTAAAAAAAATAAAATCACCCTGATACTCAAGAATGTAATTTTTTTTTTCCTTTCCTGGAAAACGCGCCAAGGGAAACAAGAGAGCAGGTCACAGGCAGCCCCAGCCATGCTCCACCAACACCACTAAAGCTGCTCACAAGAGTTTCTTCTGTTCTCCCCAGCAGTCGGTAAGGCCAAGTGCTGCTCTGGCTCCCAAGGGGAACAGCCCACCTCACCTTGGGAGCACAGCATCCAGCCCCACAAGGAGCCATTCCCAGTAACACCACCACAGTTTCACTCACGACATCACCCTACAAGGAAAAAAAAAACCCCTACAATATGCTTGGGAATGATCCCAGCTGTTTCTTCTGGAAAACATCTTCTCCCCACCCTTGCAGCACCCTGAACTCCTCTGGCTGTGCTGTTTGGCTCTGCCCCCATGGTCAGACCCCGTGGTGTGGCCGCTGCAGCCCCTCACCCTTGACCCACCACTTCCAACATCCGTTCCTCCTCCTCCCTCCCTCTTCCATCTGGCCCTTTCCCACCAGCCAACAAGCCCAGCCTTTGTCTTTCCCTCCGGGCAGCTCTGATCCCCGTGCCCTCTCCCCACCCTGCTCCCCCTGCTCCCCACTGCACTGTGGCATCCAAACACTGCAAAGTCCTGGAACATATAAGAGTTTCTGGAGGGAAAAAATTTCAAAAACAGCCCTTGAGCATGTGCTGGGTGTTTTTGTTTCAAACAGAGCTTACACCTGACTGCAGGCACCAGTGACTGTGGACACACTCCTCGCCTCACCTATCGTCCAGCTCGTCCCACACCACCTGCCTTCCTCATGGAAAACCTGGATTGGCGTCTTTGCCTTTGGTTTCTGTTCTGCAAGCAACTCTGCAGAGCAACACAGCCTTGCAGAAATGTCTCCTGGCTCAGCAGGCTCCTCTGCCCTCCCAGCACCGTGAACTTGCTCCGACGGGTCCCTCTGGAAGAGCCCCTCTCCAGGAGCTGCCCGGACACAGCGCCGCAGGTGCAGATCAAGCAGATCAAAGAGGGAAACCTCCCCTCTGCTTTCACTTCAGCTTTGCCTTCAAATCAGCCTCTCTGACGTGCTGCTTCTCTTTCCTTACTGCTCCTTTTGCCTCCTTGTCCTGTCCACGGCTCTGGCCTTCGATTACGCCGTCAGCTCCATCACCAGGAATATTTTATCAGTGCCGGCCTGGCTCTTCTCTTCCCCCAGACTCATTCTTTGCACCTGCTCCTCCCAAGACACCTTTTTCCAGTCCAGGTGATGGCTTTCTTCGTGGCAGGGCTGCGAGACCCGAGCTGTGACAGGGCTGAGCACATCCCTTGAGGCAAACCCCCGCTCTGGGAACAGCACAGCAGCACGCAGGAAGGTGGCAATCTGCACCAGATCTCTGTTTATACACATACACACACACAAAAACACTGCTAAGTGCTTTTTGAGAGGGAGGTGGGACCAGAGAGCTCCTCTAACCTACACAATCCCACCATTCTGTCAGTTTCTTGTAAACAAAATAATCCAGGCTGGAGCTGCAAGCGGCTGCTCACTTGACAGCACAGCAGAGAGGTCTTGCAGCTCCGAGTCCCCTCTGCTGTGGCATTTCGCTTCTCAACTCAATCCCCATTCAGACAGGACATCAAAGGTCTCTTTCTAGTGCTCTACCTCTGGAAATCCTTCCGTAAGGAAGGAGATAATTGCGCCTGCTTACGGCTCAGGAACATCACCACAGTGTAACACGCTGTTATTGTAGCACCTGGAAGAACCGGATAGAGAAACCACCAGTGAAAGTCCCCACTGCTCGAAAAATACTTCTTGCTTTTCCCTTTCCCCAGTGCTTTCTGACAGGGGAAGGAGGGCTGATTTCTGGAGATAGGTTGTTTAAATTCAGTCTTTAATTCTCTTTGGCAGCCTGTTCCCAGCCCAAAGGTGTCCGTGCCTTCCAGTGGCATTTTCCAAAGGAGCAGTTCTGCCCCTGGAAAGTGGGAAGCTCTCAGTTAACACCAGTAAGAGAGAGATGATGTTTAGTTTGACAATGAGACTGTCAGTGGGCTCTGAAATGTCACTCCCGCACCTCGCAGATGCAGTTGGCTCATCCCTTGTTTCAGAGGAATGTACTGGAGTTCCTTTTGTAGCTGATACAAAATGTTTCACCAGGCTGGAGCTTTATTTTGGAAAAAAAAAAAAAAGCTCTCCTTCCCTTTCCACTGAAAGGCATTTTAATTAATTCTCTCGAACATATTTACACTGTTCCATCCTTTCCAAAGATGCTTTTCCAGGGACAAACCATGTCCTTAAGTAAAACCCATATGGCACCAAGCTGAACTAAAAAAGCCCCAAAACAACACAAAAAAAGCAAACTGGTATTTCAAGGTGGATCTTCCACCTATCATCATTCTTGTCCCTGACTTTGCCAGAACTTCTGTGAATAACTCTGGAAGGATAACCAGGACAAATGTTTGTATAATGGCAGCTTGACAGTGTAACTTGTTCTGAAACAAGCATCTAAGATAAATCACAACTGGAATGACAGGAAAAAAAACAAGCGAGAGGAGACACCAAAAACCCGTGGGAGAAAGATAACACAAGTTCCACAGAGTTCTGCTATTTTATCTTACAGGGAGCCCATCGTTTCAGTACCAAAAATAATCTATTAGACGAGCTTTTCTTTTTAGCATCAAATTCCAATCCATATAAAAATGGCCCCAAAAAGCCTTCACCACCACGACTGCATGCTTCACATCTCCTTCCCCCTTCACATTTCTTGCTCCTCTCTGGCCAAATGCAGGTGGAAAAGGAGGAAAGCCCTACAAAGCAACCCAACTTCACTCTATCCTGAATCCTGGATATATGAAAACGTGGACGTAGAAAGCAAAATGTATCCCTGAGTTAATATTCCACTCAGAAATAAAGCTTCGATTTCTATCCTGGAGCAACTCAACCTCCCTTCCTTGCGAGTCCTGACTTCGAACTCTGTGGAAATTGGACTGGACTGTGACATTTTCCAAGGGCCCAGATCTATACACCCATGTGCTGCTCTTCAACTTCATCAGCTAAACACACCAGATTTGTCCCTTAGGGTTGGAACAACACTATTTGCTCTCTATTCTATCATGCAAAGTTTAAAAGTGAACTCGCTTGGGTTGGTTATTTGTCTTAAAACTATGGCAATGATCACTTCATCACTGGCAATAAAACCAGCTTGTCCTCAGAACTCATCACAGCTCTGTAAATTGCTCTTCTGTTTCCACAGGCGGCTGAATTTTCTTTTTGGAGAAAACCGGCTATATACAAATATTCCCTGTACATAAATCAGAATCAGCCCATGGATTGGTTGCTGGTATTTGGTTGGAGAAGGGAAGACAAGCACACCCCACACCAAATCCTGCGCAGTTGTTCTCCTCCATTACACAAACACTTGGCAGGCTTCCAGTGTAAAATTTACGCACTAAAATTAGCTCTCACAATTGCAATCAATTGCAACAATCAAGCATAAGTAATTCCAGGGAAAGGAGAGAAAAAAAAAAAAAGGTGAGCATGGCAAACAATGCCAGAGCACTGCAGTGGCTCCTCCATGGATCCATCCTTGCGTCCAGCAGAGTTCTCCTGCCCGTCGTTCGTGGGGCTGCACACACAGCCCCTCACCACAGCCATTTCTCACCAGGCAGCCTCCTCCTGCCACGCCCCAGAAGGTTTCCCTGTCATCTGCCTTTTGGGACACTCGCCCCAGCTCAAGGAATGCTGCTGGAAAGAGACCCTGGAGACTGCCCTGGAGAGGCTGCCCAGGGAGGGGAGGTGCAGCTCCGCAGGTTCCCCTGGAGCCGCAGGGCTCAGGGACAGCACAGCCCTGGCTCTGTAGGTTCTTGCCAGGCTGAACCCCATCTCCAGCTCTGGCTGTGGAGCAGCAAAGCACCTTTCCAAGAGGGACAGGCAGGGATGGGGCTCCAAAGCCACCACCAAAATGTGTGCAGCACCACTTTACGAACACGAGCCCTATTTTCTCCTCGGGAGAGGCTGGGGAGAGGGGTTAGGGGTTCAAAGCCA
Organism: Dryoscopus gambensis; assembly: GCA_013389985.1. NCBI lineage: Eukaryota > Metazoa > Chordata > Aves > Passeriformes > Malaconotidae > Dryoscopus > Dryoscopus gambensis. Next base: position 236,504 of record WEIT01024618.1, on the reverse strand, counting down.
CCTTAGCAACCACCCCAAGGCATCAGGAGGAGCCCTTAGAAAGAGATTTTCGTGAGTTTTAAGACAACTCTGCAGCGCTTTGGTTCATACACCACTTTTTACCCTCCCGTGTGACGTACTCAGCACACACAGCCCTGGTACAGTGCCAGAGCACAGCTTTGTGCAGGTTTCCCCCTCCCTTGAAACAACAACTCATGAAACTGGTAATAAATGTTACATTGTTTGGAACGAGAGGCAGAAAATGTATATAAACTCCTGGCAGCCAAACACATATGGCAGGAATATGCTGGAGAATACCGAATGCTCCAGAGAACACAAGTAATTACAAACCCTCCCTGGGTAATTGAGTGTAAATATTACAGCTGATGGCTTCTTCTCTCCCACATACAAATAAATAAATATCTGTCCCCCCACCCTTAATCTGGCCTGTCCTCTGTCTCCTTATACCAACAATGTACATAACTTCTGGCCCCTGAGAACCTACATCTTGCATGTCATCGCACATTAAAACTCAATTACCTGCCACTGTTTTCATTCCCTTCTGGGGTCTGGGCTGGATTTTTATTTTAAACAGGTCGCAGCTGTATTATAAAGGAGCAGAGATGGATAAACAAGCAGATTTTAGTTTTGCAAGGAGTACAAGAAGCTTGCGGGGTCCAGCCTGATCAAACCAGCAAAGCCCTCGGTACCACAGAGCTGCCTCCTTTCCTCGGCTCCCAACAGCAGACGCTCTTCTGACCCACACCTATCCCACCAAAGACAAAACCAAGCATAAACCCATCACTCTTTGTGTCACCTAAAAGCTATGTTAAACCCAAGCACACTAAGAACATTTGGGATTGTTTCACGTTTTATAAGAGAGTATTTACACTTCCAGTGCAACTGCAAATGATAAAAGTTATGCACCAAATGCAGGGGCAAAGTCAAGTTATCTAAAATTCCTCATTTTGAGTTTGCATCAAGAGCAAAAAACATTTAGGGAAAGAATTTTTAAAAATATATGAGCTACATGGGATAGTTTTAAATATTGCAAAAAATGGAGATGGTGAGAGGAAAGGATCTGGAGGAAAATGAAGCTGATCATCAGGAATGGTGGATGTAACAACACACCAGGCTGCAGAACGCCCTCCAAAAACAATGGAAAGATAACCTTTGCAAAAAAGGTTTGCCACAGCGGAAGATGACCACTGAACACTTCTCTATAAATCCCACAGTGCTACGGAAATGCAATGATATCCCAAACACAGGAATCTTCTTACACTGGAGAGACAGGGAAAAGCAAAGGGCCGCACTCCAAAAGAACCTTAAAATATTTCCTGTGCTGACTATCACAAAAACAAACAGCAGCAGAGCCTCGTGCAGCCGTGCTCCCAGCAAGGAGAGCCCTGCTGGAGTGGCTGCCCTGCTCCTCAGCAGGGACCCGTGGTGCCAGGCTGCTCCAGGGGCACGGGGGCTGCCAGCAGCCTCTCCAGCAGGAAATTCCAGCCCTGGCACGGCCAGCCCGGCACCACCCGTGTGCCCAGGCAGGTGACTGCTCAGGTAACAGGCATAAACACACTCCCAGGCGTGGGCACGCAGCGGGAACCCTTGGGCTCCAAAGGCATTTCCCTCAGCACAGAAACACCGCGGGAATTCCTCTCCTGCCTCAAACAGCATCGCTCGAGCACACAGCCAATCCACCCCTGGTTACTCCTGTCCCATCCCACCACCACCAGAGACAGAACTGCGGCCTCCGAGCGCCCCGGGAGCCCCCAGGGCCGCGTCCTGAGGTTCAGAGAGGCTCTGCCAGCCTGGGAGGAGCTATTTTTGGAGAGCTCTCTGGTTGCTAGGGCCAACTCCCAGCGATGCGCACCAACCTCCCGGCAGGGTCTGGTGTGCCAGTCAGGAGAGGGGGAAGGAGTTGAGAGGAGGGATGACTAAGCAGGGGAACGTGAGAAACCAAACAAAATGCCAGGCTGGGGAGAAAAACACAGCCATGGCTTCCATCAGCGCTCAGCTGAACTCCTACGTGAAACAAGCCTGGTTGGATTGAGCCAACAGAGCCCACATCGGCTTCAAAGAAATTTCCAAAGGCTGTACAAGGCCTCCTGCTGCCCCCCAGGCAGGATTAACTCCATCCAAACACCACCTCTGAGCCAGAGCATGTGTTCATACAGCTCTCCTGGAGTGCTGTTCCTGGTGCCTTACACCGGGGACTCGGCAAGGCAGACGGAAAGGAAGCCCTCAGCCCTCAATTGCGCACCAAGTCTCCTGCAAAATTAGGAAATCGCTCCAGATGCTCAAAACCCCACAAGTAACTGATGGATCAGGTTTCTAGGAGCTGTGTGCATGGACAGCTTCTCATTTTCAAAATTACTGGAGCCTTGGTTTACACCAGCCTCTTACACATCTGGATAGTCTTACGTAGTTTACAAAAGACCATGACAGTTTTCTATCCATTTCTAAGACTTTTTTTGAGCTTTCAGCTTTCAGCTCAAAAAATATCTTTAGAAAGTTAACAGGGCAAAGGTGGTAGAGGATGAAGCTGGGGGGGCTACAAACTCTGTTCCCTTTTTTCCACAGACAGTGAAAAGACTCATACAATAATCTCACTTAGGCTTCTAAATAAGGCAGTTTTGAAAAATGGGGCTTAAACACCACTGAAACCTAAGACCATGAAGAGAAAAACATATGTGCACATGGACCTAAGAAAGCAAACAGCTTTTCAAAACAGAACTCCTCTGCCACACTCCTAAAGAAAGTGGTTTTTATTTAAACCATCATCAGCTGAAGGGCCGGAGAAGGACTCCAGCACATGTCAGCAAGAACTCCTACTCCACACAAGCAAAAACATTGTCACAAAAGCAAACGAATCACTTCCTAAGCTGCTAAGATGCCATTATAAATTACTATATATATATGTCCATGTGATATTTGTACAAGAACACATCCACATATCACAATTTAGGGCTTTTTTTAAACAACTTCAGGAGATAATTTGGTCATAGGACAACACCCCTGTACAGAAAAGCCTAAAGGGGAAGACACACTCTAATCCAAGTGAAATCCCCCACAGTCAGGGGACCCAGCCTTATTGACAGAGATCCTTGAGGGTCTCTTCCAACCCTGGTGATTCTGTGATTCCCTTCTCCAGTTCCCACTAGAGGAAATACAGGTTAATAGATACTGGGAAGGAGCATGCCTGTAGCATGCCTAGGATGCGTAAGTGGCTGGAAGTCTCCTGGAGCCCCAGAAGCTCGTGGGGAGGACACACAAGGCACGATTAGGGAAGGAGGGTGGAAGGCACCAGGAGGTCTGAGATATTTTGGGTGAGATACACAAACGGGCTCACCCCATCTCCTGGCAAGCCCTCCGAGTTTAAAAGGACCTTTAATCTGCCTCAGATCTACATAAACAAAGATCATAGAAACAACTGCCTAGAGCAGCCTGGGAAAGAGGAATCCTGGTATCAGCTTTCACTGTGCAGCTTCATGCTGGAGAGGAGGGCGGAGATGGGAGAGGGAAGCAAAGGAACCACGCTCAGCACCACGGCTGGACGTGAACAGGCCCGTTTCCTTTGTACTGCGGCTCATCAGGATAATTAATCTCTCTGCAGCAGCCCCCGGCCCGCGTCAGGCAGCACAGATAAGCGGGACCCAGCTTCTCCGAGCTGCACGAGGGACCCGCCCCGAGCGTCTCTTCAGCCCCAGCGCCCTGCTCAGCGCTCTGGGACAGAGCCTGCCACGGACACTCGGGCGGCACCGTGCCAAGGCGAGGGGACAGAGGGAGGGACAGCACCACCCCACGCCAGCCTTGGAGCCCGGCACATCTGGGAGGGAGGGAGGAGGAAGCCCAGTGCCCGAGGCACAGCTGCCCCGGGACCCCGGGTCACCCCGCTCAGACGCCGCATGTGCCTCTGCAAGAGCGCTGGAGTTGATGGAAAGGTCAGCCTGAGCCGCTGCACTTCTGTTTCCAGCCCTCCTCCCCGAGCTGCGCAGTTTCTAAATTAATCTGGGTCTTTGGGCTTGTCGGCTTTTATTGCCATTTCTCAGGGCAAAGCCCGGCTTCCATGCCAGGGCCCACACGGCTGAAATCCCCAGACAAGTTCACTGAGCGCTTTCTGCTGCTCGCCTTTGCCCTCACTCATCCCAGCGTGCTCCCTGAAGTGTCTCCTAAAAACCCAAGGACGGAAATGTGCTTAGTCTCCTCCTCATTCCCCGCTCCCTGGAACGTTTTAATCAGGAGGCAGCCGCCTGCTCCCCCCGGGAACAGCCCTGCTTTGTAGGATTGTGCTCCACAGGTCGCACCAGGGGGTCAGCCTGCACCAATCCCCCCTCCCCAAATCCTGACCTCCCGACTTGAGGATGCCAGAGGGCAAGAAATCCTGCTTCTGTGCAACAAGGCATTGTTAAAGGGAAAATTCCTCTTTTATTTTTTTTTCTAAATCCTTTACAAGTCTGGGAGAACTGGGATTGTTCAGCCTGCAGAAGAGAAGGCTTCGGGGTGACCTAATTGCAGCCCTTCAGGACCTGAAGGAGCTGCAGGAAAGATGGCGAGAGACTGTTTAAAAGGGCCTGGAGTGACAGGCCAAAGGGGAATGGCTTCCCACTGCCAGAGGGCAGGGATGGATGGGATATCGAGATGGAATTGTTCCCTGTGAGGGTGGGCAGGCCCTGGCACAGAGCAGCTGTGGCTGTCCCTGGATCCCTGGCAGTGTCCAAGGCCGGGTTGGATGGGGCTTGGAGCAGCCTGGGACAGTGGAAGGTGTCCCTGCCCATGGCAGGGGTGGCACTGGGTGGGCTTTAAGGTCTCTTCCCACCCAAAGCGTTCTGTGACTCTGTGATTCTGTGACCCATGTGTCTATTGCCCCACAGCACAAATCATCCTAAGCCCACCAAAATCAGGCAGGAATTTGCTGACCCCTCTCTCAGACACTGCAGGGACCGAGCCAGAGCCTGGAAACCTGTACTGCCCATCCCATCCCAACAGAACCCATTTCCTAGTTCAGTTTCACTGAAGTACAGGAGGGGGAAGAAGGAAATAGCAAAAAAAAGGCATTTAAGTAATAACTGGAAACTCTGTGTTAAACTAATCAGGGCACTGCACTGGGGCAAGAGAGCACTGTAACCACCCAGACATAACCCACCGTGCCCTCCTGGCAGGATCAGCTGCTCAGACCCAACAGCTCACATCTGTCAGTGCTGGCAATTTGCAACTGGAAAGTCTCGGGGAGGGCTGATCATTGGCTGCACTATGGAATTTCCATGCCTTCATTTTACACTGGCAGTTTCATGGTGAGGGAAACCCTGAGGGAACACCAGGCAACAGGGGAGTGGGGGCAGGAGAAAGAAGCTCCTCTCAGACATGCCCAGGGCAAGGAGACTCCTCGGGAGGATGCTCCCTTTCCCATAGGGCTTCATCTTTATCAGAACCAAAGCGGGCCTCCACGTTCTCAGGCAATGCTGCAGGTGGGAACTGATGCAGTGACATCCCCCAGAGAGCCCCGGGGTCACACAGCACTGCACAGACCCCACGGCCACAGCACAGACGGGGCAACGCCACCCGGCCTCCTTCCATCTCTCCTTCCCCTCCAAAACAGAAGGCTGAGGGTTGTGCAGCACCTCCAATCCTGCTTCCACCCTCCTCCTGCACAGTCCCCGTGCCACGGGTAGGGACCAGCAGCTTTTACAGGGGCAGGCTGTCAGGAGACCCCTCTGCCCCACCAAAGCACATGGCAGGCCCAAGGACACGCACCTGAACGGGCACAGGACAGTGCCAGGGGCAGGAAAATCCCAAATCCTCCGCGGGAGGGCATGCCCAGCACTGGCCCAGGGACACACGGGAGAAACCCTCTCCTTGCAGGGAGCTCCAGCGCTGGAAATATGGAGTGGCCAAGCTTCCAGCATCCAAACCGTGAGGTCTACTTCACACCTGGGGTTTTCTGAGGGTTTTTTTTAGTGGGTTGGTGTTTTTAACTGCTGCTGGGTCCACGTGACAAATTTTGAGCATGTGAAACTTGAATCCTCATGACTGAAGAGGCAGAGAAAAGGGGGGGATGTGTGGTGGGACACACATGATGCCACAGCAGACACCCACACATTTAAACTATAAAAACCTAAGAGGAAGGATAGCACAGAAGTTTTGTCCCAGAAGTAGCAAAGCCTTATTTTTTTCTTTCTTTCTTGAAAACACCTCAGTCGCTGAAGAAAGAAAAAACTAAAATAAAAGAACGGAGTAATGATCTGACGTGTCATTTGTACTTACCTTGGCCAGATCTGTTTTGCAGAGGTCTAACAGCTCCTAGGTGAGCACGGCAGCTCCGGAGGGACAGGGTTTGACAGCGCTGTCTGCAGAGATCCCTGGAAAGCAGAGGGGCTCAGCCTTCCCTCTGGGCAGCCCCATCGACAACAGATTTCAGCCTTCACGGTTCCTCCGCTTGGCTTCTCCGTGGGGCAGGGTCTGGAGAGGACCGGCACGGGACACAGGAGGAGCCTCTCGGGGAGCTGCCTGCGCACAGAGCAAACACGGGGCTGACACGGGACCCGCGGGCCGGGCTTTATGCAACGTTCACGGCTGGTGCTCAACATGAAGGAGAGCTCGCCATGGAAACTGCAAGGAGCTGGTTTGTTTGAGGCGCAGAGCCCACGTTTCAGCGAGAGCTGCTCACAGGCAAACATCTGAACCCCACTCCAGCTTCCCATTCCCATGTGCTCCCCGAAGACGGCCGGTCCCACCCAGAGGCTACGGCACGCTTCGGAACAACGACGTTTGGAATTGTTCCTCCCTACAGCTCCAGCCAGGTGACACGAAGGAATGTATCCACCTCTGCAGGGTTTGGAGGGAAATCCCCAAGGGACCACGGAGGCTTAGCAGGCTGCCAGCCCACATCAGCTCCCGAACTGCTGAGCCTCCAGGACCGGTCCCGGCCCTGCAGAGCCCGCGGTGAGTGGAGTGACCCACTAATCCAATTAGGCTGTCCAGAGACACAAACCAAAAGGAAAGGGGAAGGAAGGGAAAAGGAACAGGAAGAAAACTCTGCCTAAAGCAGAGTGTATCCTCATCCAGATCCTGCAGCTGCAAGCAGGAGCTCAGCTGGGAGCCAGTGCCCGGGAGAGAGGGACAGCACCCTGCAGAGAGCCCAGCCTAGAGCCCCAGCACCAGGCAGAGGAGCTCCCACTGCTGTGTGGAGCCCAGGCATGAGGAGACAGCCCTTCCTGACCAGGCTGCTCAGGAAAGCTTGGAATGGTGACTCCAGCCTGTCCCAGCTGCTTCCCTGGCTTCTGCCATACAGCATTCAGCACTGCCAGGCATTCTGAGCAGCGCAGTACCCAAAAACCACGTGGCTGCAGCAGGACCGGGGGAGGGACTCGATGATCCTCCTGAGTCCCTCCCAACTCCAGATGTTCCATGATTCTATGATCATTCCTTCTGAACGCAGCTGGGTGGCTGAGGCTGCTCCTGGGAGCCCTCCCTCAGGGCACCTGTTCCCTTCTGCCCGACTCCAAAGAATATCCATCCCAGGGATGCCTCACATCACACATAAACACAAACAAGTCCATGAGAAAGCACCCATGCAGCTCTAAAGGTCAGAGCCCCCAGGAAGAGAAGGGCAGGGCAATTTGGAAAAAACCCCACTGTGGCAAAAAGGGGGTTTCTGGGTAAAACAAGTGTTTAACTGCCAGTGGTTTTGACAAGCCTAAGAAATGAGCATGGCCAAAGTGCTAAAAGCATGTTTTAGGAAACTTCCTAGCGGGACTCTGGCTTCTGCTGATGCAGGAGGTCATGACGGACCTGAACCCAGAGCAGGAGATCACAGCCACCGATGGATTTGTTTGCGTGTGTAAAAGCTCAAAAGCACAAAACCATCACCTCAGCTCCCATGCTGGAAGCCCAGACAGCATCATCTGGGAGTTGGGAAAACAGCAAAATTAAAGAAAAAAGCCTTATAAATGCCATTGCTCTGGAAAATTAGAATCCTTAATAGGAAAGTGAACATAAGGCTTCTTCTATATGATAACTATCAGCATGTCAGGGGTTTCATGGTTTCTCCGTTATCATAACAAAAGCATCTTGCTTGAACTGCAGGAGTTAAAAATGCAGAACATCCTGACTTCCCAGAGATAATTCTGCAAACAAGGAGCGACAAGGATGCACTTCCACCACTGATTTCTTTCATGAATAACTTTATCAGCACTTTCACTCCGCAGGGAGATCCAGATGTTTTATCAGGATGGATTTACAATCCAAAATCCAGGTTTGAAAGCACGACAGGCTGAGGAGCTGGGCATCAACCACTTGCTTAGAAAACTCCTCTGAGTATTACCCAAAGGGATCCTTTTGCTCTGTGTCCTGCGACAGGAATGAACAGGAGGCACCAGTGAAGTGTGAGCGTGGCCAGCAGCTGCACAGGCCCAGGGAGCCACCAAATCCTCGGCAAACACAACATTTTTGTACCCTCTCCACGGACCATTAGCAACGGAGCCCAAAATGTCAAAACCCGACTCTTAATTACCGAAGTCGGCACTTAATGACTCCAATTACAATTTCCACTGATTTCTGAAAATTGGATTCTCCACTACACTTGCCGTGTTTAAATGAGTTTCTTACCTCATTTGTGGTAATTATACACTGACAAACTAATTTAAAATACAGTAGAGATTTCTAAAATACTACTTTAAAATAGCGGGGATTTAAGAACAAAACATTGCTTAAGCCTCCCCCTTCCCACATTTTTTGATCATGTTCCTTTCAGGGCCCAGGAATGCAGAGGGTTAAAAGATGAGAGAGACAAAGGACAGTATTTTGTCAAAATGCCATCAAAAGGGTGTTTCACAAGTAGGAAACAGCATTTTATTTCTGTGATAGAAACTCACTGTCTTATCCCCCCGTATCAGAGAAATTAACTTCTCCTTTTATCCTAAATCCCCCCAGAAGTTGCTCTTCTCAAGCTCACCATCAGCAGAGCCACAGAGGAGCCCAGCAAGGAGGAGATTCATCGGGAAGGGATAAATCCGTTTCTCAGGCACAACTAACAGCCCTGTCTCTCGCCTGCATGCTGAGACCCACCACCAAACCTGCCTGTGGGGTGAGCCTGGCTTCTGCAGGACGCAGCTGCACCCACCGGGGGATGCCTCCCCTTTATCAGGGAACTGTTTTCAAGCTCCTGTTGATAATTAGTAGAAGAAATGGAAAAGGGCAGGAGAGTCTATTTCAAGAAACTAAGCCACCAACAGAAAGAACACATTAAAATGTGGTATTTTAGGGCTCATATGATACAGAGAGCAGCGATTTCTCCAGAACCTGCCTTTTCCATGCATTTTTCTCCTGAAAAAAAAGGCAGGAAAAGCCCCTCACATCCCCCGATCCCTTCGCCAGCCTCCAAAGTCAGAGATCCAAAGCACAGAGCCTGGAGCTGCAGCAGCCTGGCAGGAGCCACGGGAGCCGTGGCAAAGCCGAGGTGGCTGTGCCAGACAACACCGTCCCAGGAGTGAGCCCCAGCACCTGGACAAATTCATCCTGATCCTGCAGGAGCAGAGCCACAGCAGGAGCCAGGACGCAGCAAAAGCCACCTGAGGGGAAGGTGCAAACAGGGTTTCAGTTTCTGTGGGACCTCAACTGGCCCAAAGGAGCAGTGACAGCAGAGGGGTGCTGGGGTGGCAGCCTCCAGCTCCTCACGGGGACACGGAGCCCCCACCGCGCAGCACAGCTGGAGAGGGGCACGGAGCAAACCTGCTGCACGTGTTCGCTGTGCACCGAGTTAGTGCAGGAGGACACAGGGGCACGTTCCCACTCTGGCACAGGGACAGAACATGCCCCTGGCACAGCTGCTCCTTGCAGGGATACCTTCTCATTCTGCTCCTTTCTGCTTTGTTTTCATTCTCGCCTTTCAGATACCCATTACTCAGCAGTGGTTGTAGGATTTTATGTTCACATATGGTTTAAAGAGGTGGCTGTTTAATGTTCCCTATATGTAAATAACTACATGCTGCTCCAGCGCCTGCTGAGCAAGTGAAGGAATGATTAGATTATAAATCTCCAGCACAGAAACATGTCAGGTTGGTTTTTATCTACAAACACATTAGAGCTTACATCGGGTTACATTTTCTATCTTCCCTTTTACCCACAAATTCCCATTGCTTTTAATGAGCACATAAAGCAACCGGCAACAGGAGAAATAATCCCAGAAAGCAGGAGTTCAGGGGAGCAGCCAGCATCCTGTAGCCATCCCTCTGCCTGGGGCAGGGTTTTTGCCACCACGCTGTGCAGCTGAATCTGGAATGTCAGTTCCAGGGGTTGTGTGTGGGAACCCCCATGGCAGAGGGTGAGCAGGAGCCCTGACCTCTGTGCTGGCGCTGCTGGGGCACCTCAAGTGCTGTGTCCAGTTCTGGGCTTCTCGCTCCAAGAGAGCCCTGGAGGGGCTGGAGTGTGTCCAGAGAAGGGAACAGAGCTGGGAAGGGGCTGGAGCCCCAGGAGTGGCTGAGGGAGCTGGAAAGGGGCTCAGCCTGGAGAAAAGGAGGCTCAGGGGGGCCCTTGTGGCTCTGCACAAGTCCCTGACAGGAGGGGGCAGCCGGGGGGGTCGGGCTCTGCTCGCAGGGAACAGGGACAGGAGGAGAGGGAATGGCCTCAGGCTGGGCCAGGGGAGCCTCAGGGTGGACATCAGCAGGAATTTCTTTCCTGAAAGGGTGGCTCAGGGATTGGCAGAGGCTGCCCATGGAGATCTGGAGTCCCCATCCCTGGAGGTGTCCAAGGAAGGCCTGGATGTGGCACTCAGTGCTCTGGGCACTGGGCACAGCTGGGACTCAATGGCCTTGGGGGTCTTTTCCAGCCTCAGTGATTCTGTGATTCCATGATCCTGAGCCTGGGGAAAGGCCCCATGGGATAACATGGCAACTCCTGCCCCACCATGCTGGTGCCCACAGGAGCAGGAGTCACTGCAGAGGGAGCCGGCTTCACCCCGAACCAAAGCCAGCCATGGGAAAACCATGGAATCACAGATTGCTCTGGTTTGGAAGGGACCTTTAAGCCCAGCCAGTTCCAGCCCCCGCCAAGGGCAGGGACACCTCCCAGCAGTGCAGCACAGCACGGTAGGGGCCAGGAGGGCAAACACCTGCATCTCAAATTATTCTGCTTTTCCTGTATTTGTGGCATAACCCCAGTGCTGCTGCTGGAAACCAAAACACGTTTTTCAGTGTAATTTATCATCTGTTTCACATGGCTGTCGGTATTCATTTCAAATCAAAGCTCCCAGGCCAAGCACATTAAAACCATTTCTATTTTTCAGAAGCGAATGCCACGAGGGCCAGGAGCAACATTAACATACCCACTCACATTTCCAGCCTGTCTGGTATCAGAAACCAGCACGGACAGAATAATCTTTTGAACTTTCCAAGGTGGAGAAACACTCTTTAAATAAAGAGGAGATACATAATTCCTTGCTCAGCTGGTCTCCCTTCCTTCCTGAGCCATGACAGGCCATAGGAAACACGCGCGCTCCTGATAGTCCCTGGCCTTGCAGAGCAAGGAAAGCAAGGCAGAAAGGTCTCCCTGGCTCCTGGGAAGACATCCCACAGCCACAGGTAAATAGCAGACTTCCATCACAGGCAGCCCATGCTGCAACCCACAAAGGCACCAAAGTCACTCAAGTGGCACCACAACGGTGCCAGGGCTTCCCCTGCAAGCACCTGCCTGGGCCGTGGGCGCACAGATCCATCCCTGGGGGCAAACAAACGAGCAGAGCCACGGAAAGGCTCACAAGGCACAAATGAAGATGCTAATCAAGAAGGCAGGAGGAAGGAAAAAAACCCCTTTGGCCTGTGGAAGCAGGCAGTAGAAAGCCTGAAACTGGGTATTAATTCAATTTATAGAAATGCAGTCCCAGCTATCAAGTTTGGGCACAGCTTCTCTGTAGTGAGGAGTGATTGGAGTGACTGCAAGCTCCAAGAGATGCTCCAGACCAACGCTGCAGAACGAGGGTGGGAGGAACCCTAAAGCTGCTCAGGCTTTCCTTTTCCCTCCCCATCCTACCCCACACTCTCCCGTTACACAAATGAGGAATCCTTGCCCAAATCCAGCCCCTGTACCCAATTTCTGCTGACCTAAAGTTATCCTGCAGCAGATGATGGATCTCTTCCTACCCCAGCAGCCTCTGTTCCCTGGCATTGCTCTGCATATTAATGATCCCTAATGACACCTAAAAGCCTCTGCAGTCTCACATATGGATTTTACCACTTAGTCTGAAGCCATAAAGAGCCAGCAACGGCAGAGTGTGTTTAATGACCAAAACCAAGCAAGGAAAGCATTCATTAAGACATCATCTGACTCTTGTGGAAAGGGGCATTAAGATGATTTTTCTCCTGGACCAGTGGTGGGAGGTGAGGAAGGTGATGAGTAGTATCAGTTTGAAAGGGATCTTTAAAATATGCATTATTGTAGTTGGCAGGGAATAAGTCTATTCAGTGGAAGCAGGGGAGGGGGAAATGCGGCCAGGGGAGTGAAGGAAGAGAGCTGCTTGCCCGTGACATTGTCTGCTTCGGACAGTGATGGAAGATTAGTCCTCAGGAATATAAATCACCTTCAGCCAGAGCTCCTGGAATGCACTGCTTCCCGTGACTGCTGAAGAGGCACCGTCAGCTGATCCTCACCTCTCAAGATCAGGATGATGACTGGGGGGGACAAGGCTGAAAAGAGGGGTTAATTAAACAAAGAGGCAAATAGGCAAGAGACTTGAGGAATTGATTAGACAGTGAAAGTAAACGACTTGGCAAAACAACCCTGGTATCACATCCAAGAGATGCAGCGCTGTTTGAGTGATTGATATTCTCACTTCATGTTCCTGCAGCAGTGGGGAGTGCTGGGACATTTACTGGGGTAAATGAAATCCCAGCCCAGACACCTCCTTTTCTACTCTGTGCAACGAGAAAAAGCTGCCAGGGACCTCTTCATCCAGAAATCAAGCACCACCAAGGACTTAGGAAAACGATCACTTTGCCAAAATAAGGCTCAGAAAAATATATTCATCAAGCTTCTGTGGCATTTGGAGTTTGCTCGCTTGGAGGAACAGTGCACCAACATTCACACAGGTGTGAGCAGAACCAGAAACCCACTGCCCTTCCTCATTGCTGCTCTATAGCTAGAGTCCGTATTTTCCACTCTCCCGTGCAGATCTATTTCTGTTTGTTTGGGAAGTCACATGGCCGGGGGAAGGCCCAGAGCCTTGGGAAAAAACACATGTCAAACACAGACCATGCCTACGTTACTCATCCAAACGTTATTTAACGCTTTTGTTGTGAGATATCAGTAAAGGAAAGAGACTTCAGTCTGGTTTCAAGGCTTGAATCATTGTGCTCACGAGGTCAAAACTACAGCTGGTATAAATTTACTTCCCACCACCATCACTCCCAGCGTCGGAGTGCTGAAATATTCCGGCCGGCTGAGCAGCGACGGTGCAGACTGCCCTGCATTTTTAACCTTGATTATACATAATTGTTAATCACTGACCCATTCTCCGGCCGCCCTGGTTGCTAAGCGACCCATTTTTGCTCCAGATACTTTTTGAAGCTGGTTAAGAAATGGCCAAAAGTCAACAGAGTGAGGATTGAGACTACTGGGGACGGATCTTGTCGGAAGCGAGGGAGACTCACGCACACCTCTACCCAGGGTGCAATAAAACAGTCAGTAAAAACACCTTGGGCCCTCTGAAAGCCCCTGAGAGCAGCCCCAAGGCTCGAACACCTCCCAGGGAAACCCAGGCTCCTAATGGGAATGTAATTACTGTCCCCGGCAGGAGGGCAGGGACTTTCAGAGACCAGTGATTAAAAGTAATCAGGTAGAATTAATCAGGTGAGGGTAGAAATTGTCCGGCCCGCGTTCCTGCGCCCATGTCATCTCTCAGCCCTCCCCTCCCAGCTCTCCCATGCCCTGCCAGCTCCCAGCTGTGCCCAAATTCCTTCCACTGCTCTCTTCATCAGCCTGGGGCTCTCGTGCCCACCAGGATCCTTTGGATTTGCAGGAAGGGACCTCAGAACTCTGGGACTTTTACCCTTCTGGCAAACTGAGTGGGACATAGGGCAACATCCACAGTCCTCCCTGTGCCATCCACCTCTGGTTTTCCCTCTTTTTTTCCTTTCTTTGGAAAACATTCTAAGAAAGGGCAACACCTGCTGTGTTATATAATCCCAGGGCAATCTCCTCCTGGTGTTCTACTGCTGTATCACCCTGATCTCATGAACAGCCACCGTGGTGTGTCGTGATTAGCTATAGAAACACCATTTTTGTCCTATAGAAACCAGTGATTAAAACGCTACAGATTCACACAGAAGCAAGACTGAGCAACCACATGAATTGTTAAGAAGGAACTGAAAAAAAATTTCAGGATTTGCAAGGAACAGGAGAACGCCAAGGTTCTGCTTTTTCTGCCTTTTCTTCTTCTTCTAAATATAACCTCGTGGTGTGGATTATGGGCACAACTGGAGCTACTGGTGCAACCAGTGTAAATCAGACCTTTGAGATCAGGTTCCCAAAGCAGCCGAGCACTTCAGTAGGAGGCTGTGGCCATGTGCCAGAGTGGGAACTCCAGTAGCTGAACATGTTCTTGTTTGCATGAACTGTTATCAGTTCAGTACATTGATGCAAACATGCCTTTTTTGGGGGGATTTTTGAGTTTTCCTTTAAACCTTCAAGAAAATTTAAGCACAGCTTAACATGTCCAAGGCCAGGCTGGACACGGCTTGGTGCAGCCTGGGGAAGTGGAAGCTGTTCCTGCCCAAGGCAGCAGCGTGGAACCAGATGATCTTTAAGATCCCTCCCAACCCAAACCAGTCGGTGATTCTCTGGTTCTGTAAAGTACTGGGGTAAATTCACCCAGGCAGCAAAGGCTTCCAGCTTGTGCCTCTCTTTTCCTGTCACAAAGCATCTCCTCACCAAAGGCAGCCCAGGCTACAACACCAATGTTTTCTGAGTACTAGGCATGACTTAAAGCACAATTTTTAAAGAGGGGGAGAAAGATTTGGATAACAGGTTGATAGCCAGGGACAACACACAAACAAAATGCAGAGAGGTATAAGGATCAAGAGGCTGCTATGAAATTATTAGCTTGGAAAAGAAATGATTAAGCATGAGGAAGCCACCCAAAACCAGAGGGCCCTGTGAGTAATTTGATCACTTGTGTTTGGATATTCTTTGATAGTGTGTGATAGTGTGAAAACCTTAGCCCCGCTTGCCTTCGCTGCTGCCCCTGGGGCTGGGCGGGTTTATGGCACTCGGTGGGAATCAAACCAGAGTTGTGGAGCACAAAACTCTGCCACTGCCCTGTCAGTCACTGCAGGCAACACGATCCCATCACCTCCAGTTGACCCCGGGAAGTTAAGCGTGGTTTCATGAAAAAATCCCGGAGCCTGCTGATGGCAACCCGCCCTCCAGACAGGCCTTGCGCAACCCCGACCCAAGCCAAGGCATCGCCCAGCAGGATTGGGAGCCCGGGACAGACACCCCAGCACAGGAGCCAGGCACGCAAACCCAGGGGCTTCGGGAAGGCTGCTGGGCTGAAACAGCGGCGTTTGCGCCGGTTCTGCAGAGGAAGGGCTGGAGACAACCCAGAGCAGGAAACTGTGCCAAGCAAAACTGCTGGGAGCGGGAGCGCTCACTGCTCGCTCCTGCGAGCGAAGCTTCCAGGCAAAGAAAACAAACCCGTTTTGGGCCAACGAGTGCCTGGAGTACAAAACCTGCACTCGGCTCTGTCCTCTGCCTTCCCCAAGGCTCCAAAGCATCAGCTGGGAGAGCGGGACAGCGCGGTGAGTCCGCACACAGACAGACAGGCACTGCTGCATCGGGGACAGACAGCAGAAGTCCTTTTGTCTCAGGGATGCGCACGGGACAGAAGGGGCAGCGCTGGCACAGCCGCTCCTGTGCTGAGTCCCTTCTGCTGAAGAGGCCTCCCGTTCCCAAAGAGCCATTAATCCACCACCCTTCAGCTCTAAAATTCATACAAATTATTTTATTCATAATTAATTAGGGTCTCTAAATGTGGAAATTAAATTACCATTTACAGTGCAGAAGGAGATAGCACAGGAAAACCTGGATGGCAGCGACAGCTCTGCACGGATCAGGAGGACATGGGGGGTGGGGGCTCTCTGGCAGGCATGTTGAGGAATCACACAGTGAAATCTGTGTTAGCTCAAAATACAGATTTCAGCATCTTTAAAAGGCTGCTCAAGTGCAGTTGCAAGAGACCTTAATGTCTTAGGTACCACACTAACCCCAAAACTCAGCTGCCCTCAGCTCTGCTGTCAATAACCCCCAGGACTTTTGCATTAGGAGCACATTTTCAGGACAGCAAAAACCCCAGCGTTTCTTTTGTCACTTGGCTCCTCTGCTGGCAAACAAGCTGTTGGGAGAACAAAGGAGCCACTCCTCGACACGTGCATCCAACCTCACCTTTCCACTCGGATCAGGCTGCCAGGGAAGAGAGAACATACAGGAAAACAGACGGCCCTGCGCTGAACACGAGGCAGAATTCACTCGAGGGGCTGGGGAGGGAATGGGATGAGCAAACCACAGCTCAGCACCACCACTGAACTCAGCCACAGCAGGGCCCCGCTGTGACAACCCACAGCCACCGACGCTTGCTCCCTACCTCATAAGGGAAAGACTGTGAAAAGTGATTTGGCTTCCCGTTTCGGTGGCAAAGGAGCATCTGAATTGGTGGGTGGGGATGATTCCATGGTAGATTCAAAGGCAACTCCTCCCCATCCCTGATAGCCCAGGGATGCACTCAGTATCGAAATCCAATACAAGAGTGAGGATCTTTTTCCCTTGTAGTCAGCGCCTGGTTTGCCCAATTGCCACGGGATTTTTAGGGTGAGAAGATGGTGAGAAGACGGCCTGTACACAATTACTCAAAGACACCAGGAAACAGATGTGTCCCACACACTCCCATGTTCAGCAGGGCAGGCGGATTGCAGAAAGGGTAATGGCCATGTTGAAATTAAGCAAAGAAGAAAAGGTTCGTGTACATGACCTTTCTGGTTCTGAGCAGCCAGAAATAATGATGCACCAAGTACGGGGAAGTTCCAGGGTTAGATTCCCCCCAAAAACCCTTAGTGAAGTCAGTGAGGGCTGAGTGGGCCCTTGTGCCAACAGTTTTCTTTGCAGAGGGAACAGGGGGAGCTCCTTGTAGCACCCCACAGGAGCCTTTTGGGATCAGTCCTCACTTGGCAAGGCAAACCCACCACGCCAAGGAACAGCACAGGCATGTTTGGTGCTGGAAAAGCAGGCTCTGGAGAGATTGAGAATGTGGATAGCAGGAACAAGAAGAACTGCTCCGTCTGGTCCCTCCTCCTCAGGCACCCATGGCCACGAACCCGCTGTCTGTGTGACTCCAGCCACCTGGTGAGTCCCTTCTGCCGCTGACACACCAAGGATGTGGGATTCCATGAGAGATCCATCTCTCCCAGGCTGGCGTGAGTCACGCTTTCAGCTCCACAGGAGCCCAGGTCAGCTCCCGGGGGTGGCTGCTCCATGAACACGGTCAGAGGTGAGCGCTTCCCAAGTGCCTGCAGGCACACTCACACAGATAGAACTGAGCACCAGAAGAAATGCAGCTCCTGTGGAACAGGCAGGGAAAACCCACAGCTTGTACCCTGCAATGTATCCAGCAGAGAGAATGCAAACATTCTCCCTTCCAGTTCAGCTATTCCAGCTGCTGATGGTTTCAGCCCCACAGAGGCCAAGGCTTTACAAGTCTATCCGAGTTCTGTATTTACACACCACGAGTGTAAGAGTTCAGCAGATGCCCCAAGTGCAGCTGGTATTTCAGTGCCATACCCAAGGGAGATCATCTCCTCTATCTGCACCTCCAGCAAGCTCACTGATCACAGTGGAGCTGAACAAAACTCTTGGATTTCCGCTGGAATGAAGGATGCAATTTTATAGATCCAGCTCAAATTGAGTCCGGGGAAGGGCAACAAAGCTGCTGAAGGGTCCAGAGGGCAAGTCTGAGGAGGAGCAGCTGAGGGAGCTGGGAAAGGGGCTCAGCCTGGAGAAAAGGAGGCTCAGGGGGGCCCTTGTGGCTCTGCACAACTCCCTGACAGGAGGGGGCAGCCGGGGGGGTCGGGCTCTGCTCGCAGGGAACAGGGACAGGAGGAGAGGGAACGGCCTCAGGCTGGGCCAGGGGAGGCTCAGGGTGGACATCAGCAGGAATTTCTTTACTGAAAGGGGGGCTCAGGGGTTGGAAGGGGCTGCCCAGGGAGGGGTCCAAGGATGTGGCACTCAGTGCTCTGCGCTGGGGACAAGGTGGGCATTGGGCACAGCTTGGATTTGATGATCCTTGAAGTCGTTTCCAACATAAATGATTCTGTGATTCAGAGATGCCAGCATCAAGACAGCACAAAATAAGGAGACACGGGAGAGAAGTGAGCTGGGGTGCACCTCACAACTCACACTGTATAGAAACATCCCTCCCACACTGAGGGGAGCCAAAGGCCCCTCCAAAAGCAGCTGTTATGATTTGCAGGCAAACCTCTTCCTGAACACCTCAAAAGTTACAGCCATGTCCCAGGCACCCAGGAAAAAAATATTTCCAGAAAGGAGATGTTTCCCCACTCCCTTGCTAGCACAGCTCTTTCTGCAAAACTGTTTCGTGAAGTCTGGCTTAAATTAGACTCCAGTCCTGCAAAGCACGTCCTCACCTCCCGTTCCCGTCGCACAAACCTAACGGGACTGCTTCCAAACCCCTGGGTGTGCCACACCATCCCCAGGCCTGCCCTGGCACCCCGTGAGCCTTTGGGCAGCCTGAGCAGGGAGCCCCATGCCCAGCACCCGGATTTCATCTGCACATTTGCTGTTTCACTTCATACCAGATAATCCCAGCCACGTGGGCGCCCCTGTGCTCCCTGCTCGGTCTGAACGCTGCCATCCTCGTTCCTGCCCCAGCACTGGGCAGCCTCTCCACAAGGAAAAGCCACCCCTGCTCCAACTTGCATAGCCCAATTCCCAGACACTTCCCAGCAGAACCAACACAAACTGTGGAGCACGGCAGGCAGGAAAACAGCAATTTCCTCATCAGAGCAACTTCCATTCGCAGCAGGACCCGAAACAGCAGAAACGCCTTCTGCAAACCACCCTCACCAAAGTGAGAGCACCTCACACATCATAAATACCACTCCTGAGCTGGGCATCAAGGGCTTTGCTCCCTAATGAGCCTTTTCAAACCAGAGCAGACAATGACCACAAAACAATTACAAAGAATAACATTGGAAAATGCCCATTAGGAAGAATACATCCAAAAAGCTTCAAAGAAGAAAAAAAATTTCGACAAAGACGCTCCTCTTTTTTACCTAGCTACAGACAGTACTAATTTAAGGGAAAACATTTGGCTGAAAAACATAGAATCATAGAATAGAATTTGTTTTAATTATGTAACTGACTTCCCACACAAACAAATCCAAGTTACGGAAAGTGCTGTTAAAGTGGCACGAGTTGAGCCAAAGACAAGAATATGCCACAGTAATTAATGTTTCTCTGCAGTCTCTACAAGGTATTCACCATTTGGTTTTGCCCAGGGGAAATAAACACTGCTGCAAAGTGACATAAAACACTGCTCCAGAGTAAAATCTGTCTCTGCCTCGTCCTGATTTCTCCCTGGAAAAACCCCTATGTGCACATGAGCTGAGAGAAGTGGGTGAGCTCCTGAAGGCACTTCCCGGACTGGGCATCCCCTCTCCACCCCTGGCTCCCTGTGGGAACACTGCCAGGGCACCCAGCAAGGGTGGCAGGGGACCAGTGGCCACTCCAGCCCCTGCCATCAGTCACAGAGGTTCCTGGGGCTGCTCTGGGTGCCTTTGGGACACCTGGCAGGGCTCTGCCGCCCCTTCCCACCAGGACAGGCAGGAAAGCCACCGCAGCCGCTCGTGGTGTGGCAACCAGGAACGAAAGGAGTGGAAATCACTGTCACCCCCCACTTCGGGAAACTGTCTTCGAGTATAAAAACTTTTTATTTCAGCTCCATTTCTACGCAGCTGAAGCATCCCCAGCTGCCTGGGGTTATCAGCATAAACATCAAACGTGCGGAGCCGCATTAGGCGCGTCAGCAGCTGCCCCAGCCACAGCAATGCCAGACTAAATTGCCAACCCAGCGATGATCACCAGGATCCCAGGGAATTGCACGCACAGGAAAAAAGAAAAATGAGATAGATATATAGATAGTTAAGAAGAAAGCGCACCAGGCAATTAAAAAGAAAAGAAGAACGTAAAATTTCTTCACATCAGAGGCGAAATCATCATCTAGGCTATTCCACTCCATTAATTTTTTAGCAGTGCTACCCATTCAAGGCAAATATCAGACAGACAATTTATACTTCAAGTCTTTTGAAGCAAACCTCCTCTCAGAAAAAGGAGAAGCGACCTGATAGCAATCCATTTGCAGTGAGGAAAAAAGGGAGTCCCTGTCACACACAGCAAAGTCAGCAGCAAAACTCCCCGATTATTGCAAGCTGGTTTCAGCAATACATCTGATTTGAAAGGGGCTCAGAAGCTGAGGCTTAAAACAAGCCAGAGAAGTCAAATACTTTTGCAGGGAAGGGTTCAGAGGTAGTGGGGTTTTGGGAGCTTTGACATATTTATTTATTCATGTTTTTTCTCCTGAGTTTGTGACACTGCCATATAGCTCAATCTAAACCCCAAAGGGGAGAATACCAATTTATTGTATTTTTATATACTGTTTAAATGGCAGGGGGGATTTTTGGACCCTCCCTCAGGCAGCAGCCCCAGAGCCAGGCTGCCTTCCCAGAGAAGAAGCCAAAAGCTTCTCCTGTCAGTGGGATGCTCGCGCAAGCCCTCCTTGCTTTAGTTAGGGGTCAGTCCTGACCTCCTTGCCTGTGGAGAAGGAATTTAACATTGAGGACCACTTCCTCTGTAGCCCAGCAAAGGTTTGACACGGAACACAGCCCAAATTCCCCAGCACCTAAACCATTTCCAATGGGAATTCCCACAGCCAAGGAAGGGAGAGCAACAGCAATTCCGAAAAGCCACAGGAGGTGCAAAGCAGAGCAACAACCTCCCATCAAAGACCTGTCCTGCTATTTCAGCACAAGCTCCTTTTGTAAAGGAAAAGAAAAAAAACCCAAACTTCTGCTCAAAATATATTTTGGAGGTTACATAAGGGATGTTTAAAAACTGAAACCCTATTAATTCTTTGTTAAAAGGAGACATCCTGAACGGAGGCCCTAGGAAGAAATAAAAATAAACTCCTGCCACAGTTGCACACCACTGACTCAAGACCCCTCTGCTGAACGCACACAAGGAGTCTTCAGGCAGGGCTTCCCCTGCACTTCCGAGTGTTCAACTCCTCTGCTCTTAACACTGGATCAAATAAATAAATCAAATTGAATACTGTATGCGTGAATAACTCCTGACTTCAAATATTTATGAAAGACTATTCTCATTCCCCGCGATGTGGGTCATCCACAGTGCCAAGACATCCGGATCCCCAGCAGCAAGGACTAGCAAGGATGAGCATCCGGAATGTTCTTTGCTACCTGGATCACTTCAGCTGCAGGTGGGTCTCAGCTGACAGGAAGACAAGGAGGGTCCCTGCAGTTACAGGGTCAGACAGCGAAGCCAAGCAGCCAAACTGGAGGGGTGGGGGATCCTGAGATGCATTGGGAAGAGCACTGGCAGCAGGGCAGGGAGTGATCCTTCCCTCTGCTCAGCCCAGGATGAGGCACATCCCTGGGTAGTGACCAGGCCCTGAACAGAGACCAGAGAGGTGTGGAGTTTCCCTCCCTGGGGATATTCCAGAGCCCTCTGGACACAATCCTGTGCCCTGTGCTCTGGGATGGCCCTGCTGCAGCAGGGAGGAGGCAGCAGGTGACCCACAGTGGTCCCTTCCAGCCTGACCCAGCCTGGATTCCATCATTCTGGGAACGGGTTGGTTTGACCGCAGGTTTCCGAGGGAAGTCTGCTCCCAAACGTTACCCTGCGCTGAAGCATCCACACGAGTTAGATCAGCACAATTAAAACGAGCCAGTACAATCCTATTACAGCTAGGCTGGCTGGTTTCTAACACAGACAAGCTTAAATACATACTTAATTAGCTATTTTAAGAAAGCTCAGTAGTCTCTTTCTAGGACCAGCTTTCCAGAACTCGAGGGATCACCAGCAGCAATTTTAAAAGATGAGGAAAAAAACCAAACCCATTTCCTTCAGTAGCAGAAGCCCCACAGAGACCACAGGCACGGGGACACATCGATCCCCCTCACCAGCCCTGGGGCTGTGCAAGCCCCCACCCCAGCCTGCCTTGAGGCCCCTGTGCCCTGGCTGGGGCTGAATGCCACACCTGGAGCAGCAGCCACATTCCAGAGACCAGCAGAAGTCTCGCTCACTGTGGCAGGTAACAAAAGCAGCAGTGCAAGAGCTGACCCCTTATTCCCATCACCCAGCGTGACAGGGAGCTCGCAGCCCCCGGCAGGGTCACTGCAGCCGAACCACAGGGCACAGCATCCTGTGATACTCACAGCCTCCTGCTTAGACTTGGATTTATTTTCTTTATCAGTGTTTTCTTTATGAGGCAGACACTATTGTACATGAAATGCTTCAGCACGCTGGGCCTTTGGGTCACCAGCTGGCCACCACTTTAACACAAATAAATACTGAGCGGTATGCTGGGTTATAGTCACCTCAAAATAAAAAAACAACAAAAAAGCCAACTAAAGACACTACTTGAACCAAAATAGCAGCATGTTTACTTTAGGCCTCTGGAGTGGGAGCAGGTATTGCAACTCAAGTACAAGGAGGGCAGAGTAAGTGGCAGCAGCACTCTGATAATGAGAAAGGAAGATGAAAACAGACCCAAGCAGAACACACACTCAACAGATCTGAAAGGAGAAACCCAGGGTCTGACAATCACAGTGACATCACTGTGATTTTAGCTGTATGGATGGAGAGATCATTATCAGTGTTTAAATTCCCTTAAACACTATTTGTACAAGTTACATCTTATTCTGTAAAAAGCAGTTCCACAAAACAACTCTACTTTGGCACACTTTCAGGCCCTGAATTTTAGAACGTTCTAAAGTTAAATGAGAATGGGAAATTTTAATCTCAGCTGGGAGAAACAGTATTTCAAACAGGGAGAACATTGGCACAGGTTAGCAGAAGACAAATTGATTGAATCTCTTTCAAAAGCTGAGAAGGGTAAAAATTATCTTCTTCCACTGAGCTTACAGAGATAACTTTAAGGGAAAGCATGCACGGAGGAGTGACACCGCCATACCCAACTGGAAAGACAAGATTTAAGGCTGGACTGAGTTTTGTTGGCAAGCCAGAGGAACTCCATCGATTTCAGCTGTCCTACACACTCAGGCGGCGCCAGGAGGTGTTTTATGGCACCACACAGAGCGACCTCCGTTCAGAGCTGGCATTAGCAACAGCGTGTCCCACCGAGGCACTAAAGCCCAGGGGCTCTCCCAAACTTTCCACCGAGTCAAACCAGCAACAATTACCATCCTGGTCTTGAAACGTGCAATGGCACACGCAGGAAATACGCTCCACTCGGTGTGGGAGACAGATCAGAGCCCAGCACTTCTTAATTTCTTCAGAAAGGCAGAAACCTTTAATGCCTCAAAAAAGAGGCCATGCCAGCAGCATTTGGCTGTTTGCACTTGGTGAAAGAGAAGAAAAAGGTTACCAGTTCTCCTCAACAGGTACGTAAAAATTGGGAAGGAAGGGCACATGCACTTTCTGCAGGCAAAGTGGTCACAACACACACACACACACACACAATTACACGATTGCCTCTCCTTCCCCATATCTGTCATCTTCCCATTCTGCAACACTATAGAGCAAAAGAAAGCCCAAAGCATCCCGCACACAAAAGAAGAAAAGCTGGTCTTGCACAGGGATAAAGAAGGAGGTGCAGTACCTGCCCCTGAAGTACAAACAGGTTCAGACACTTTCTCCTATCGAGATGAAGTGTTTCAGAAGCAAGGAAGGGCTGAGAGAATATTGTACATTTGCATCAGGCACTTTGATGGGGTGAACAGTTCTGTGTCCCCTGTACTAAAGAGGTGCTTAAGTGCACAGACACACTAGAAATTTTTTTTTTTTTAAAGTGGGAGGGTTTGGGTTTTAGTTTGTTTTGGTTTTCTTTTTTTAATCTGACACAGAATCCTTCCCTTGGGACAACTTGTTCTTTCTATCCACACTGAGGGGAAATCCAGAATTGCCACCCCAAGCCGAGTGAAGACACTTCCAACTCCTTGACTCCCCAGGTGCCTCTGTAGTTTCATAATCACTTATCACAGAATCTCCTGAGCTGGAAGGGCCCCACAAGGACCATCCAGTCCAGCCCCTGGCCCTGCACAGACACCCCAACAACCCCACCCTGGGCATCCCTGGCAGCGCTGCCCAAACGCCCCTGGAGCTCTGGCAGCCTCGGGGCCGTGCCCATTCCCTGGGGAGCCTGGGCAGTGCCCAGCACCCTCTGGGGGAAGAACCTTGCCCTGATATCCAACAAAAACCCCTCCAGACACAGCTCTGGGTGTTCCCTTGGGGAACGGTGATGGTGACTGAATGATCCCTTCCCACAAAGCCCAGTGCAGGCCCAGAACCAGCCTGAGCCAAGCACAGGCTTTCCCATTTCTGGCACAGCTCCCCAGAGGAAGCATTTGCACCACTGAAGTACATGTGACAGCTGAGATCAAGAAAATAATTTAGTGCCACGGAGAGAGATGCTCAGCTTGGCAGATCAGCACCCCAACACTGGTGCTGGGAACGCCCTGTGCAGACCCCAGGCAGGGCAGCACCCCTGGGTAACTCTCAGAAGTGCCTGATGACTCTCATTGCTTCCTTGGAAAACTTTGAAAAGTACAAAAACTATAGGAATTTCCAGCTTCTGTTTGGGAGAAGGCTTAGATTCCTTTTGGGACAGCCTAGAGAGAGACTGCTGTCCATCACTGACATTGAATTGTCATCGGTGCTGCTGTTTTCCCCTCATTCCAACCCAGGTTTCCCCTCAGCAGGTACCATCCTTGCAGGCTCTGCACAAACAGGGCCAGGGAACACCAGTGTCTTCCCAAGGTCCCCCACCCAGCACCACCCAGGTTTGCAGCTGGCTGCTGACAAACCCCTTCACGTGAGGGTTCCCCTCAAAGGGGGGCACAGAAACCCAGCAGGAGACTTCCCTGCACCTAAAAGGTTATTGGTGGCCCAACGGGATAAACAGGTCCCTGTCTGCTTGTTCTGGAGCAGATGAGCCACGAGGCAAGGAATCCACACATTCCTTCTGCCAGCAAGGATTTGGGATGATCTGAGAGAGGATCCCCAGCCCAAGCTGCTCACATTATCCCGAGGCTCACTCCCACCACGCATGAGCTCTTCCCTCTCCTGCCCATCAAAACAGGGAAGGAATTACCTCCCTGTGCATGAGACTCACTTGCTCACTTATTCCAGAGACCTGGAGCACCTGCAGCAGGCAGATCTCCCGAAGCATTCCATGTCCCTTCCCAATTCCCCACAGGATGATTCCCACTAGGGTGCCCCTGCCTCCTCGGCAGGATTTCAGCTGCCGTGGATCCGAAGGGCTCTCAGCAAACCTCTGCTTCCACTGCTGCTGCCAACCCTTACAGCATGCCAGAGCTCCAATCCTTCTGGGAAAACATTCTTTCCTCTTTCTTGTCCACCCATATCCCTTTTTTCTTGTCCCCCAGGACAAAGCAAACAGGTCAGGTAAGAGCCAGGCTCAAGGATGTCCTTCCACGCTTCCAGCACAAGGAACAACCTGAAGCATAATTTCTCTTCAAGAAAATTTGGGTTCTCAGCAGAAAAATTACGGATTTGCTCCTACAGCTACACCAAGCTGAGAGTTTGGTTTGAAGCACAGGGTTCAGTCACCTTTGCTGCTGCCTCTCCTGCTCCCACTGCAGGGCACAAGGAGGCAATGGGGAAAGCCCGGACAAAAAACCAAACCAACTTGCAACATGCTGCACTGGGATGGAACAATCCAAGGCAGCAAGAGGGTACCTGTCAGCCCAGCAAGCCCTGGTCTCATGTCTGAGCTCTGCAGGAACAGAGGGCCAGGTAAGAAACCAAACTAGAGGGGCCAGGGCCAGAAACAGGCACAGAAGCTCAGCCAGGAGGGAGCGAGTGTGCCAAGGAAGTGTGCAACTCACCTGGCCAGAGCTCCGGGGGTCCAGCAGGAGGAAGGCACCTGCTTTTCCTTCCAGCAGCAGTCCTGACACACGTGCCCTACCCAGACCTGCACAGAACCAGGGGACACAGGAGAAGCCCCCCAGCAGCCACATCCACCTGCCCCAGGAGCTCCCTGGGACTGGGCCACCAGTTTAGTTCCATGAAACAGTGAAACCAGAGAGCCCTGGGGGGCAGATAAAGCCTACCTGGAGCGGGGGCTACGGCAAGGAGATGACTCCCTGCCACAAAAATGCAGACAGCTTGTCTATCACACCCCAGGGGGTCCCTTCCGAGGGATGTTTTTCCTCCTTTTCCAGGAAGAGAAAGGAGGGGGGAGTGTCTTTTGGCACTCTCAGTTAAAAAATACAGAGCAGACGTACTCTCTGTTGGCTGAACCTACAAGCCCTCCTCCCACTCCCCCTTCCAGGTGCCTCCTCGCTGTCCCCCTGCCTCTTTCACCTCTGGACAGGGCCAGAGGGGGAGGGCATCAGTGAAGATTCCGACCTCAGTGGGGACAAGAGGCAAGGAAAAGGGATGGCGTGTGGGATCCGTCAGTCACGTCAAGCATTTGACTCACAGCTGCAACCAAGCACTGCGCAGGTACATTTCTCGCCCTGGTTTGATTCAAGGGTGCCCATACTCACAGGCTTTGTTTTACAAGGTCTGCTGTCTTAAAAACAGAGCCCAGCTCTGCTTCTGAGAGCTTTGCGGGAACTTCTGCCCCTCTCTATGGGAGAACTATTTAATGTCCTTGCTGGTGACAAGGACAGCGGGACTGGTGCTCCCTCAGCACGTTTGCTGGTGACACTGAGCTCTGGGGGAGTCACACACCGCAGGGAGGGGATGGGGCATCCAGAGGGACCTGGATGGGCTGCAGAGGTGGCACTGTGAGAACCTCGTGATGTTCAATAAAGCCGAGTGTGGGTCCTGCACCTGGGTCAGGGCGCTGCCAAGGACAAACACAGGCTGGGAGAGAATGAACTTCCACTGCCAGAGGGCAGGGAGGGATGGGATATTGGGAAGGAATTCCTGGCTGGGAGGGTGGGGAGGCCCTGGCACAGGGTGCCCAGAGCAGCTGTGGCTGCCCCTGGATCCCTGGCAGTGGCCACGGCCAGGTTGGACGGGGGTTGGAGCACCCTGGGACAGTGGGAGGTGTCCCTGCCATGGCAGGGGTGGCACTGGGCGATCCTTAAGGACCCTTCCCACCCAAACCCTTCTGGACTCCCTGGAGTGAGTGAGCCATGTCTGCAGCCTCAAGGCAGCCCGTGTCCCCCCCGGGCAGGCTGCAGTGAGCCCTCAGAACCCGTCACACACTGCCGTGGCTGCAGAGAGCTGTGAGCAGCAGTGAGGCCGTGCCGGAGCCTTTAACCCTGCAGTTCATTCCCCCTTCACCTCAGGCACAGACACATGCATTCAAAAAAATAAATAAACCAACCAAACCAAACCCACCCCACCCACACCGTGGACTTGGCCACCAGTTGAACTGCTGGCTGCTGCTCGACACCATCCAAGGCTTTCCTGGAGCCATCGTGAGCCTCACACCACACACACCTGACACATACCATGAAGGCACTGCCCATTTTCAAGTTCATGTTACCCATAGAGAAACACATGCAGTCCTCATATAAACTGGTGCACACTGTCAAAAACCAAGTGAGAGGCTCCCTCTGAAAAGAAGAGGCTGCTAAATACAAATAGGCTGCAAAAATCCCTCCCAGTGCACATTACTGGAAGCTGGGGGAGCATTGTGGAGAAGCATCAGCAGCACCTGCCCTGGCCTATCCTCATGCCTGGGACAGAAGGGTCTGGCACTATTTAGTACCTTCCTATTATGGACACAGAAATACAAATGTATTTCATAGTGGAAGAAAAACCAGCGTGATGTGAGGATGCCTTCATGGCAAGGGGAGGCTGCACAGAGAGCTGCCTTGTTCATCCAGGTTGGGTTCACCTCAAACCCTGCCCCAGCAGGTACCTCCAAACACCTACAAGTGGCCAAAGGAAAACTGTCCTTTCATTCACCCAACCTTCTGAAGCCTTCCTGTGATGCAAATCAGAACATTCCCCTGAAATCACATGCTGCCAACAAACAATTTCCACATGTAGAAGAGAAGCAGGAATTTCACACCAATTCCAAGTTGAAAGCTAAACAGCTTTAATTTGGGAAACAAGGACAAGAACGTGCATTGCCAACAAATAATTGCCCAAAGTAAAAGAAGGCACTCAGCCTGTCTCACACAACCCTTTCAGAGAGGACACAGGCACATCAGGAGGGTTCCAGTGCAATAATTACAATTAATCCATTACTTAATCTCCTAATCACTTCTGGGCAAACACCATTCTCAGACATTTGTAAACCACAGAATCATCCAGGTTGGAAAACACCTCCAAGACCAACCTGCATCCAATCCTTGTCAGCAGCCTGGAACACTTAGTGCCACATCCAGACCTTCCTTGGACACCTCCCGGGATGGGGACTCCACCACCTCTCTGGACAGTCCATTCCAGTGTCTAATCACCTTTTCCGTGAAGAAATTCCTGCTGATGCCCAACCTGAATCTCCCTAAATGACACGCTCCTTTTCAAATCATTCTACTCATAAAAATTTCACTGAGAAATTGGAAAATGCCCAGGTAGCACCAATTACTTCATTCAAAGCTCCAAGAAAAGCGGATTCTCAGCCAAGGCCCATCCCACAAAGGGGATCCCACCCTCCTGTCCAGCTCCTTGGGCTGTGGTTTAAATGGTTCATGGTTCACAAGCTGCTCCAGTAACTGGATACGCAGAACCCCCAGCAACTCCCTCTTACTGAGTATATTCCACCTAACACAGAGAGAACAGATTTAAACAGGCAGGGAATGAGTTTAGCCACCCCGTGGGACACAGTAACTCGGTGTTACCAGCACAGTCTGAGAGCAGACAAGGGTAAGAATAGAAATCCTGGCAGTTTTTGCGACACTTCAGTTGTGTGTCTCGCGTGGCAGGTTTAGGAAAAACCTCAAACACCGACGTTTTCTTTGCTTTATCACCAGAAGAAAGAAAATATTCCAGCATGGGAGCCCTGAAGCTAAAATTAAACCCCTGTAATTTGGGTTCAGCAGAAGTTGGTACAATTCAGATCCCAGCCACAATGAGAGGTCTCCAACATTATCAACTCTCAACAATTGCTACTGGACAGGCACACAAACCAGCTTTGTTCTTCACTGCAAGCCACAAATGCAAGCACAGTAATTGCTACCAAAGGCAAAACACACAAAAAAGCCCAGCCAGGCCATTAGAAAATAACTCTCCAAAGAGGAATACAGGAATGGACACACAACTCTTGCTATCTCTGCTCGCACCTTTTAAAAAACCAAGAGTAAAATCCAACGCTGCATACCCAGCAAAGGAGGGGGCTAGCAGGGAAGAAGGATCCTAAAAAGACACTTGTTAACAATGAGGAGTTGAATGCCCATTTAATGGAACATCCTGTTCATTAGTGATGGAATTTCATTAGCAGTTTAAGGGAAAGCGACACACGGAGGAGACAAAACGCAATCAATTTCTCCTGGAATTGCACACATTGCCACACTGAGCCTCGGCAAGCTCATCCCAACCTGTATTAAAACCCAAATCAATTAATACTAATTGCTCACCTTATTTTCACAGAGGGATCTTTGCACTTCAGCAAGCCTCAGTAAAAAAGCAGAGACAAAAGGGGATTTGTACAAAAGCAACTCACTTGTCTGGTGTTTTTATATTCATTTAGCTGTGCATTTCATTATGCTGGCAGGTGATTCTGCCAGCTCCAGTGTCCTTCCTCACAACCACCCCTGAGCAAAGGGGCAGCACGAGGCCACGCCGCTGTCAGAACTCACAGAACAAACAAAGTTTTATGAGCCATGGGAGAAATCCCAAAGCCACTGACTGCACTGGCAGATCTGCCATTAGGTGTGACTTTTCCACGAGACCGTGATGGCCAAGCCAAGACTAGAAACACGCCAGGATTTATGTTCACAGAATCTCAGGATCATTGGGATCTCTGGAGATCACCCAGTCCCACCCCCTGCCCAGGCAGCGTCACCTGGAGCAGCTGACAGAACTCTCCAGGTGGGTTTGGGATGTCCCCAGAGATGGAGACCCCACATCCTCCCTGGGCAGCTGTTCCAGGGCTCTGCCCCGCTCATGGAACAAAGTTCCTCATTGAGATGGAACTTAGGTTTCAGTTTATGGCCGTCACTGACAGCTCCCCATCTCCCGGATCACAGACACTAAAGCCTCCAGACCAAAACCCACTGCCATCTCTTGAAAGCCTGATGGTACCAGAACATGAGACTAAGTGGAAAAGTTAACTGCAGTCAGCTCTCTCTGCAAGGTTTTTTTTTCTTCTTGTGCTTCTGCAGATTTAAAAGTGCCTCTGCAACTGCATCACGCCTGCCCAGACATCAGGGAAGGTTTGTGGAGAAGGAATAAGCTACACATGGAGGCCTCCTGCAAGTCCTGCAGGTAGGAATGCAGAAATGCAGGTAGGGCATGAATTTAGGCTTTCATCCAAGTTCCAAAGAGCACAGAAACTGCCCAGGAACTCGCTGGGTGGTCAGGAAGCAGGACTCCCAAGGTTTCAGACGCGCTTTCCATAAGCAAACTGAGCTGAGGGGCTGGGGCAGCCAAACGGAGCTGTGCTGGAACACGGAGGAAGAGGCTTTTTGTCCAAGGCCTCACTGGTGACTGAGGGCAGCAATTTCCAGGGAAAATCCCAGCAGAGAGAAGAGCAGAGGGACAGAGTGGAGGGGCTAGAGAAGCCATTCCTCCCCAAGCCATGCCAAGGGGAAAGGCAGGCTCAGATTCACCTTAGAAGAGGCAAAGTATGACGGGTTGGGGTATGAGATAATTCGAAACAACAAAACCTGCCTGCTGCTACAGCAGTGGATGGGTCCCCCAGACAAGCAGGCACTGGACCCAAGCAGGAATTGCCCTGGCTTGCTGAGAGCTGGGTGTCTGACTGAGCACTGCTACTAAGGGAAGCTGGAAAGCCAGAGGGAGGGCTGAAGCCCTGACAAATCTACCAGGTTACTGTAAAACACCAAAATTAAATAAAAATATAAAGAAGGGGGAGGTGGGGAATCAAAAAACCCAAAAGCCAAGCGAACCTCTCCTAACTCCACTGGCTTTCTGCACACTTCCTCCTGCAAATCAGACAGACAAGATACAGGCCGTCAGGATATTCATGTTCTTGCAGAGCAGCGCTGGTGTAGCAGGAAAAATCGCGGGCAAAGAATTCCGCCACAGCTTTCTGGCACGAGGTTTTACATCTCTAGATATCAGATGTTTTGAGTGAGAGATGAGAGATGTTTTCCAGCTGTGGTTTAACTGGAGCCCAGAGACATTCAGCTGTTCTGTAAAGGTAGTTCCTACGAGCACTTTTTGCCAACAAAGGGAGAGGAAACTCCAGTCATCTGAGAGTGCTTTTGTCAGCCAGTCTGAGCGCCGACTGAGGCGGGATGAGACGGGTCACACGTCAGGGAAAAAGATTTCTTTCTTTAGGTGCTTGGTTTGGGATGAGCCCACAGCAGCAGGGCTGGGAGAGCAGGGACTTGGCCCCTGGCTCCTCAACCCCTCACCCAGCAGGGCCAGGGGATGGCAGTCCCGCCCTGCAGCAGGGCACACAATTAGGCACAGCAAACGAGTTGTCAATAAACCCTTGAGCGTTCAACGAGATGTTGCTAATGGGGAGGCAAATGTACACTGTCAGAATCCCTGCCACGAGTGCAACAATCCTCAAGTTATGCTTGATGTTTCTGTGATGAAGCTATTTTCAGTTGCTTTGAATCTTCTTCGAGAAAGGCAGTCTTGGAATAAAAAAAAAAAATAAGAAAAAAAAAAAAGAAGTCACGACTGTTCTGAGCCGAGATGCACACACTTAATCAGTCCAGGTGTTTAAATTATTTATCCATGAGGAGGAAAACTGTACTAATCTTAGGCACAGAGCACATGAAGGGGAAGAACAGACACAGAGACATGCCAAACACTGTGATGCAGCAGAGAATCCTCTCACGCACAAGGTAACTGTGGCCAGAGGTGTCCCAAGTGTTTGTTACTGCAGCCTGGGCTGCAAAGCTCAAAACACAGAGATTTGCTGCTACCACAAGAAAGGTTTCCTGACTGTGAGGTGAAATGATTGTTTTCAGCAAGCACAAAGCCCTAGTCCAAAGTTGCTACTTTCCCCAGTTGGAAAGGGCAGAACTTTATTTAAAACTGGTGGGGTTTTTTTCAAACCCACACCCAGCGTCTGGGGTAAAACACAGCACTTCAGGAACTGTTCTGCCCCACGGGAGGGCCACATCCCGTGCTCTGGACTGGCCCAGCCCTCCTCACCACTGACACACAGAAAACAGCCTCTCCTTTCTGCTCTGACCTGAGCCTTCTCCTCCTCTCCCTCACCTGCCAAAGCCCAGGGTCTGCCCAAGCTGTAGTGAGACTTCCCACTTGGAAGATACATGGCATATCCCACTCCAGCCCGCTGCAGCCTTGCTCCCACGGGAACAAGCTCCCAAGTAAAATCCCTTCCCAGTCCGCGCCACACCACAAAGCTTGGGCTGAGCACAGAGAAATAAAAATCTCCACCTTTCCTTACAGCGACTCAGGGAGAAGTTCAAGGTATTTCAGCTCACTTCCAGCCACTGGCAGCTGCTGTTTCCATCATTTTGTTTTTCTAATCTGGGAAGCACACCAAAGATCACAAGGTTTGGGTTTAAGTTTCATTTCAAAAACATCTCGTAGGAGAAGAATCGTTCCTCCATTTTATTAAGCAAAGCCCATAGGCTGCAGACAGGGCTGTTGCAGGCGGCAGCATCAATGCACATGATATACACGGCAAATATGTAAAGAGGAAAACACTGAGCTGGAAGGCTACTTATAAAAATAGAGCAGAAGACCCCTGAGACACTCTTTCTGTAATTCCTTTCTACACAAGCCAGCACTCAAAGTCTCCTGGCTGAGCTTCCCCAAGAAACCTACAAAGCACTTCACAGCATCATTGCTCAAACCAACACAAGTACCCAGCAGGTCCATTTCCAGGGGAATGTTATGTTTGCCACTGACAAAACACTTCACTGAACAAGGAGAAACCGACAAGCAAGTGACACCCACTGCTTTGAAAGTAACACGGGCTCTAATTGAGTTAGAGTGGGAAAGTGACTTGTTGTTATGCCCAAGGTCCTTGAAATTACTGCCCAGATAAGTGTCTGTGAGACACCCCAACAGGGACACAGTTTCACAAGGAGCAGCAGCCAGAGGGGAGGGGAAAGAGAAGCAAAGCAAAAAAAAATAACAGACCAGCCTTTGGCACCATGGTCTGCCCAAGTGCCCCCAGGTCCGGGGGATCCTGAGCCGCATTCCCTCTTATTTCCAGACTTCATTTCATGTTTGTTTTCAGCTGACACCAGCCTTTTCACACTGTTTTCCCAGATTGTACTTTTGTCATTAGTTCTGGTCAGAGAGCTGATCACAGAGCCACAGAATCTCCTGAGCTGGAAGGACCCCACAAGGATCATCAATTCCAGCCCCTGTCCCTGCACAGACACCCCAACAACCCCACCCTGGGCACCCCTGGCAGCGCTGCCCAAACGCCCCTGGAGCTCTGGCAGCCTCGGGGCCGTGCCCATTCCCTGGGGAGCCTGGGCAGTGCCAGCTCCCTCTGGGGGAAGAACCTTTCCTTGAAAACCAACCTAAGCCTCCCTGACACGGCTCCAGCCACTCCCCAGGTCCTGTCCCTGTCACAGAGAGCAGAGATTGGAGCTGCCCCTCTGGAGGAAGCTGCAGACCCCAGTGAGACTCCCCTCAGTCTCCTCTGCTCCAGCTGAACATTCCAAGTGCTCTCAACTGCTCCTTGTATGGCTCCTCCAGACCCTTCACCATCCTCGTGTCCCTCCTTTGGACACCCTTCAACAGCTTCAGACCTTTTTGATGTTGTGGTGTCCAAAACTGCACCCACTCAACAGGGCACATGTCATTCCTTTTTTTGTCTTTTTTGCTTGGGGTTTTTTCTGTGGGTGGTTTGGGGTTTTTTAATTAAAGTGCCTTTTGCTGTAACTCCAAGCGTAATTACTTTGGGGGCTGACATTTCCCATTCCTGTTCTCGTGGCAGAGGTGGGCATCTGAAGATCTGCTTGGTCATTCAAGGCTTTTAAACATGTTCCCAGATAAGCACAGCTGCATTTTTAACAGTAGCTGAAATTACAGAATTTAAGAAAGGAAAATTTGATATAACGTTTCATGCTTTAGTGAACAGTCTTCCAAGACACAAAGCTGCTCCAGTTGCTCTGGAAACTGTAACTTGGACACAACCATGCAGATACATCAGCCCCCCGGCTATAAATGAAACCACTTTAGCAACACTGCAGATTTGTATGACAAACATTTATTAAAGCAAGCATTGCATCCCGATCCTCCTATAGGAAGGGCACATCCCACGGTCCTCCACAACAGTTCTGATTTCCTTTGAGCTGTAAGGGACACGACTGGAGAGTCGGGGGGAGGGGGGCTGTGGATCTACCACTGAAATAAGAACCCCCCAGGCAAGGGAGAGAGCAGAAACATGGGTGGGTGTTTGAGGGATACACCACGGATTCAAAGCAGGGCTGTGCCTATCACACCCCAGCACAGCTGGAAGCAAACACCGGTGCCTAAAGGAGAGCTTGGGAGACAAAGGGACACGGTGGCCAGGCTGGGGTTTGGTGCACACAGTGCTGGCCCAGGAGAAGGCAGCGGCGAGCTGGGAACAGAGCAAGAACAGCCACTGGGAGGAGGAAAGCGGGAGGGGGACGCTCAAACACCGAGTAGGAGGAACGAGCGAGGGGTGTCCGCGGAGGAGGACTGGACACAGCACCACAGCAGATGCCAGACACGTGGGCTTTTTAAAAACAGGGGGAAATATTCCATACACAAACGAGGGCCTGAGCGCTGGTTGCTGTGGAAACCATAACTTTGAATTCAGTGGCTAAAACCCAGCACTGCTATTTATACCATGCTCCTCACTACAGCACGAGAACTTCGCCTCGAAAGCAGAGCTCTGGTACTCACAAACATGGTTCCCCCCCATTATACACACTGATCCCCTCAAACCAGGCAGCACAAGGATTTTCCAGTGCTCCTGGCCACTGAAGGACTACACAGCATGATCACCTCTGATGGGCAAAAAAACCCCCCACCACTGCCTTTCCTCTTCCAAGCAAGACCAGGTGAGTCCCTGGGCAGACATCGGGCAGGAGTCACTGGATTCAGCTGCGGTCAAGAGCAACCAGAGACACCAGAAAGGCCCTTTCAAACAGCAGTTTACCTTGTCTCCCTCAAGGCAAATTCCAGTCAGCATCACCTGAGATGGTGCAGGGCCAGAGCCCACAGTCAGTTATCATTAGAGATGATGAGCATTTGTGTAAGGACTCCGGAATATTGCCTTTAATATCCCGGAAAGCATAACTGGGTCATTAACGCAGGAACAACAACAACAACAACAGAAAGGCTGCAGAATAAACCATTTTGGGGAGAATCCCTGTAACAACACGCATTTTCAAGCTGCTCCGCTGTTGGAGAAGGAAACAGCTTATTCCTCCATGGGAATCAGGATTCTGGGGCAGCAAGTGCTCCCGCAGCCAAAGCGGGAACAGGAGTGATCTGCCTGCAACCAAAGCTGAGGTGAGCCAAGTATGTCACATTCCTTTTCCACCTCCACCATTCCAGGGCCTGGAAGGGAAGAAACAGCCCCATTCATTCCCCACCCACTCCTCAATCCTGTTTTCCCCTAAGCAGGATGAAGGTGCAAGGGTAGCACAGCCAGTAACTATCACAGGGTGATTATCCCCTTCCAAGACACTTCCCAGGACCTGGGCACCTACTGGTCCCCAAATCAGCACAGAAGGGCAAAGAAGGCAAAAGCTGAGAGAGAACCACACTTGCCAAGGTCACTCACACCTTCAGGATCCCATGGGACTGTCCCATCCACGGGGCTGCCCGGGAAGCAGCCAGGACAGCAGTTCCGTGCAGTCCAACAGCAACACTCTGCCTGCCCACGGCAGGGTTTTCCAGGGGAAAGGCAGCCAGGGATTGCGCAGGGACAGGAATGGGGATGCAGCAGCCGAGCTCCAGGAGCTGCCGAGCAAGGAAGGGTGGCAGCAAGTTGCTCTCTGTGGGATTGGGCCCTTACACACAGGTGAAGGAGGTCTCGTCTGCCCTTGCTCAATTATTTACATCACAGCACTGAAGTGTCATTGAAAACGACAGGAGCATTTTAATAATACAGGAAGGGGGAAAGATGTTCTCATCACAGGCACTCAACTAAGCACTCCATACATCTCAGCCTCCCCTCATTTACTCCAATACACTTTTTAGTCAGAATTCCAAAATTATTAGCAAGTCCTGAGTGCTACCTACTCCCTAGTCCTGGCCAGCTCCCACTAGCCCAGTCCTCCGGATGGCCCGAAGAAGTGGGAATGAAGGACCATTCATGAGGAACAACACGTCAGTTTCTCCCAGCGCTTCCCAATCCAACGTGGTAGCGCTGCAAATACGCACACGTTCCTGCAATTCCATTAGGACCGCGTTTGTGCCAGCGCTTCCCGTGGACCCCGGGGCTGCGAGCATCCTTCGGGAGCCCGCAACTCCCGCCAGGGCAGCGCTTCCCACGGATCCCGGGGCTGCGAGCATCCCTCGGGAGCCGTAACTCCGGGCTGTGCCCGCCTCCAGCGACCCTGCG
>WEIT01024618.1:186070-196976 GCA_013389985.1 Dryoscopus gambensis | reverse complement strand
CCCGCTGCCCCTCACGGCCCCTCACAGCCCCTCACGGCCCCGGAGCCCCGGCACCGCCCGCCCCGCGTGGCTCTCCTCTCCCCCTGCTGTCACCAAATGCTCCCAAATCGTCGGGATGAATAAAACCCTCTAACACCGTCTCTTTAGCGCCAGCGAGTCAGGCGTTACTTTATTCTTGGCCGGGGGGTGTGCGGCTGGTAAAACTCCAGCCTCCACGCCGACACGGATACAGAACTTTCTCACCTATTCATGCGTTTCATCAAATGATGGCATTTCTAAATTACATAGCTCTCTTTCATTAATTAGTATTCTATCCTACTGGTTATTGATTTCTCACTTGATGCTAATTAGTCCATATTTTTAGTCTTTTTAGTATCTATTTCCTCCAGCAGGGCCTTTCCAACACATCTACTGAGTCTTTTTTAGCCTCTTCTTTATCTTCTGCTTTCTGCAGAATGTCCTTGTGGTCCATAAATTCTACGTTCCAGATGTCCAACCTCACCGATCCATCTTCTTCTCCCGGGCTTTGTTCATTGAAGCACATCAGAGTTAGTTTATCACAGGTTAAAAGTTTCTGTCATTTTCCCCAGCTGTGTTCCCACAGAAGTAGCTTACGACAACTTTGCTAAATGCTGGCTAAGATTAATCTAAGAATAACGCACAATAATTAATATGCATATTAGTTATGATAAATTAAAACAATTAATTTAAAAGTTAATTAAAACCATTAACTGAAATGATAAAGCTCTATCGTTTCTGACAATGCAGTGGGGAACTGCTTGAGGCACCCTCTCCTGCCTGGCTCCCGACCCCTTCAAAGCCCCCAGGACCTGCGCTGAGCGTTCCCTGTCTCTGCCTCTGTCCCAAAATGTGGAACGTGCAAAAATTCCCTTAAATAGGATGTTCTGTGATGTTGGATCGCTGTACAGTTTCAAGCCTAATCAGCAAGAAAGGAGATTTAATCCCAGAAACAGCAGCCAACAAGCTCTCAGTGATATCCAGGTGTTAGAAAAACAAATTACTTGCTAAGATTTAGGGCTGGACATGTTTCCGTGGTGTCAGAACTAGGGGAGGTGAACAAAGCTTGGGAAGAAGGATGTGCCTCTGATAGGACACGAGGAATGCAGGATTTACGGGCCGCAAGGACAACTGGCAGAACCCCCAAGATAAGGAAGAAACTAATAAAAGAAACTGTGCTGAATGAGCTCCCACTGGGGAAAAGGGAATTCCGGGAGGGCAGATCGTGACCGCCAGCTCCAAAACCCCACCGACCCAAAAGAAGAGGAACACTGAGCATGGGAATGAGCAGAAGCGAGAGAATCATTAACCAGCAGGTGACAGAGCGCTAATTAATAAGAGAACCGTGTAACTCGCAGCCAGTGAACGTGCATGCCTTTGCATCACGCACAGCCTCCCCTCGGCGGGACACGGGTCAGCCCGCAGAGAGCACCCGGGCACTGCAGGCACTGGGATTGTGTTAAGCCTCACCTCCAGCCTGGAGAAGCACATTTTTTAATGCACTAATAAATAAACATGAGCTGGGTCTGAACTGGCAATGCTTTTCAATACAAAAAACTGGGAGCCCCTCCCCAACACCTTTCAAAGTCAGAGTGGGGAAATCCAAACCAACCCAATGTGTATCTAATAAGGAATATTTATTTTCTACTACTGTGTATTTGTTCTGCCTTTAAAAATCAAATACAAAATCTCAGATATTATTAATCACATGTTGCTTGCAAATCAAGTCCAAATATTAAATGTCAGTTGTCTTCATCAAGCCATTGACTAATTAATGGCAGGTTTTAAATGGCATTACCACACCAAGCACTTTAGGCAGAACATTTAATCAGCAAGATTAAACACAGGTCCTTTCCTGACTTTGATTTCAGGTGTGCCAGTGCCTCACCATCCTCACAGCCAGGAATTCCTCCCCAATATCCCATCTATCCCTGCCCCCTGGCAGTGGGAAGCCATTCCTTGTGCCCTGTCCCTCCATCCCTTGTCCCCAGTCCCTCTCCAGCCCTCCTGGAGCCCCTTCAGGCCCTGCAAGGGGCTGTAAGGGCTCCCCAGAGCCTTCTCTTCTCCAGGCTGAGCAATTCCCTCTCTCCCAGCCTGGCTCCAGAGCAGAGGGGCTGCAGCCCTTTGGAAAATGTCCCACCAGCAGTGGGAAGAGGGGCCAGAGGCTGAAGCCCCTGCAGGCCCTGCTTTTCTGTGCCCTGGTGCACTCCAGACAAGTGCAGGAGAGCCCTGTGTCCCCAGGGCTGCCGCCCTTCCCCGCTCCAGCCCCGCTCACGCCGGACACGGCTCCCGCAGCCGGGCACACGCGGGCAGGGAGCCGCAGCCCAGCAGACCGGCAGCTTATGCCAGCTAATACAGGCATATTTTTAACCAATCCCACCTCGTTTGCTGCTTCTCCAGGGCCTCAGCGTATAATGGGTGAGACTCATTAGTCATCTGACAGTTCCAGTTACTCTGCACGTCAAGTCCCATCTCTTCATTTGCATACCCAGACTGTTGTGCCAAGCCCGTGTGCTGGCTGTCCCCCTCCACCTACTCACTGCTAATTCGGGAGCTGCTATTTCTGTCTCACCGTGATTGTGTGCATAAAAAGTTCGGTTTCCTCTGAAATGTTTTCAAAGGAAGCAGAAGATGGGCCCGAGCTGAAAATCCCCCTTGCTACACATCCATTGCCCAACATCAGCCCAACCTTGTTTTCAGGGAACGTAGCAGGAATAAAACACCTTCCTAGGAAGATCCCGAGCTTATGAATGATTGAGCTGCACAAAAGAGAGTTGTGTCTGACAGGGACACGCGGGAGTAGCTCAGTCGGAAAGAAACAACTTGGCGACTCTCAATGAACAGAGTAAAACTTAACTGCAAGGGCGGCAATTCCGTGATTGGAAACACGGCACAGCAGTCCTCGTGGAAGAATCTGCATGGAGGAGGAAAGCTCAAAAGCCAAGTTCTGTCTCTACTGCCGACATTCCTCTTGTTAAATTTTGTAAATGCAGCTTTTTTCTCTTTGCAATGCGCGTTGTGATATCGCTCCTCCACACACAAGAGTGCTCTTGCTCCGGAGCAGTGCACGCCTGTACCTGAGAGACAGGAACCACAGGGGACGTTTCAAGTGGGAAGGTGGAAAAAGGGTTTTAAAAAAAAAATTGAGGAAACTGTTCTTTGAAAAACAGTGGTAGACTGTGACCAGTTCAAACCAGGCCATCCAAACTGGTCTGAATTAGGACTTGTTCAGTACTGGTGAAACACTTCTTTTCCTGTCAGGTTTCCCTGTTGCTTACAGAAGATGTTCACCGCAACCCAGAAGTTGTTGCCTTCTTTTTGTCTTGAAAACAGGAACAACAACGCAATAATGAAGGCTCCTGGATTTTATGTAAGTGACTCAGGTTGGCTGCCAACTCCATACACAGAAAATAAGTATTCCTGCTTAGTATGAATTTTAGTGAGGACAGTCTGCTTCCCTAAGTGCAAAATATCCATTGGCCCTTATAGTCCCTTGGAGGAGCTCTCCCAGGCTTCTGCATGCTTCAGAAATGATAATACTGCCTTCCCAGGTGTTTTTCAGCTGGTATTTCTGTCAGGCTGCAGCGAGGCTAATAGTGGAATCACATCCTCGTGCCTCTAGGATTATGTAAAAGAGGGAAATGCATTTGATGAATTATTGTCCACCTCAGCCTCTCTTTTGAGCAACGCTGTTATCTGTGTTCACTGCCGCTGCGGGTGAAGTGGTCTGTGAAATCAGAGTTCTCTGGATAATGGCAGAGCCAGGGCTTTCCCAGGGGTATTGCTGCTCATCCCATAGGACACACATGAGGCAGGCAGGAGCCTTGGCTTCCAATCCTGTTTGCTGTCAGCTTATTCTAGTAAAGTCTTGCTTTCAATGT
Organism: Dryoscopus gambensis; assembly: GCA_013389985.1. NCBI lineage: Eukaryota > Metazoa > Chordata > Aves > Passeriformes > Malaconotidae > Dryoscopus > Dryoscopus gambensis. The sequence continues at coordinate 193,077 of WEIT01024618.1, read as the reverse complement.
CAGTGCTAATGTCAGAGAATTCCAGAATGGAATTCTCATTGGGAGGAGCCTTAAAGCTCATCCCGTTCCACCCCCCACCATGGGCAGGGACACCTTCCACTATCCCAGGTTGCTCCAACCCCCGTCCAGCCTGGCCATGGACACTTCCAGGGATCCAGGGGCAGCCACAGCTGCTCTGGGCACCCTGTGCCAGGGCCTCCCCACCCTCCCAGCCAGGAATTCCTTCCCAATATCCCATCCCTCCCTGCCCTCTGGCAGTGGAAGTTCATTCTCTCCCAGCCTGTGTTTGTCCTTGGCAGCGCCCTGACCCAGGTGCAGGACCCACACTCGGCTTTGTTGAACATCACGAGGTTCTCACAGTGCCACCTCTGCAGCCCATCCAGGTCCCTCTGGATGCCCCATCCCCTCCCTGCGGTGTGTGACTCCCCCAGAGCTCAGTGTCACCAGCAAACGTGCTGAGGGTGCACCAGTCCCGCTGTCCTTGTCACCAGCAAGGACATTAAATAGTTCTCCCACGGGGAAACAGTTGGGCTTAATGATCCCAAGGGACTTTTCCAACCTAAACAGTTCCATGATTCTATGCCCATGAGATGTACAGAGGCACACAGCTACTTGTGAAAGGCACGGGAGAGCGTATGCCCACCCCCCTGGCTAAATCATTAGCCCAGAGCTTTTCTTCCTCAAATATTAATGTTTTCCTGATTACCTGCTCCTTATGGGACGGTGACTGTGCCTGTGTACTCCTCTGAATAACTCATTTAAAATATTAAAGCCATACAGAAGTGACACTTTCCTTAACCGTGGGTTAGAGCATGGTCTGTCCAGTGCCATCCTTTCCCAGTGAGAGAAGCACTGGGAAGCATTCCCAGCATCCTAGTGCTTTGGAGATAGCAGTGTGGAGAGCAAAACCAGTGTCAGAGTTGTTGGAGAGCACCTTCTCCCACGTGTGTGTCGGTGTGGAGCGGGGAAGGAAGGCAGGAATTGCAGGGGAGAGCAGGAGGCAGGGGTGGGAAGCAGGTCAGTGAGCTGCCCTTCAGTTTATCTGTGTTTGTGAGCCACACTCAGCAGCACTGCTTCTGCAGGGTCTGTGAGCAATGCCTTGCCTCCAAATACACAAATTAAACCAACAGTGCAAACCTGGGCCATTTGTACTCCTGCTACCCGTGGTGCCACAAGCACATGGAACAGCTTTAAACAACTCCTGTGAATTCTGCCTTCCTTGAGTTGTCTGCTTGGATTCTACGCCTCTGAGATGCTCGATGCTGTGTGCTTGCAAGCTTTGAAAACTCCCTAAGTATTTCTGTGCCATCCACTTTAAAATCCTTCTCCCCAGACAGACGGGTTTCATGTTCATGGATGGGTTTTTTTCCCCCACAAGCCAGTCCTTACGCCCCTTGTTTTTATCACAGTCTATGCAAGATGTGGTATAAAGATCTGCTCCATGCCCCCAGAGGAATTAGAGCAATCATTTCTACACATGTGAAAGCTTTTGGATCTTGTTGTTTTCAACCCTTGCAAGACAGATTCGCTCTTCCATAAAACTATGAGCTATCCTCCACAATCCCTGTGGGACACGGAAGGAGGTTTTTTTCTTTCCACAGTTTATGTTGGCACAGGGGCCAAGATTCATCACGGTACCCAAGTTACAAGCCTAGATGGAAAAGGACATTTATTTTTGTGGAGCTGATCAGCCTACATAATTTCTTCCCTTTCCTTCCTCAGACCCCCTCACTCATAAAGGTATCTTACTTTTTGTTGTTGATGTTGCTACCTCCAATTTTACAGTATTTTGCCAAAGAGAAGCACTGTGGAAGGGAGCGTCTGTCCAACAAACCTGGACCGCTGACGCCATCCAGTGGCACTCACTGACACTTGCCAGCGCTAATAAACTCGAACTGCCTGCAACAAATGTTAAACTCTGCCCCCCACGCTGTTTGCAGTCATTCACACTGCGGGTTTTTGTCCCCAGCAGAGCCCAAACTTATCCTGAAAAAATGTAAGGAACACCACGTTGGTTCTAGCTGGTGTTTAGCACATTTTTCCTTTCGTACCTCTGTTTTCTGTAAACTGTCCTCTAGAGCTCAGTCTCTGAAGCAATACCCAAAAATGTACATGCTAAGGGGGGACCTCGTGGCTCTCCACAATTCCCTGTCAGGAGGGTGCAGCCAGGTGGGGGTCGGGCTCAGGGACAGGACAAGAGGAAAGATGCCGAGACGCTGCACTGAGGAGGATTTGGCTCTAGAGAGGTGCCTGGCACACCAGAGCAGGGCTGCACCCACCTGCCTGTGCTGAGCAGCTCCTTCGGTCTCCCAAACCTCCCGACAGAACTGCACCTGGAGCTGCTCCTTGAGCACGGCATGTCGGAGTGATCCTGGCTACAAAATCCCTGCTCTTCAAAGCGTGGCTTAGCCGGGATCACAGCGACAGGCCGGGATTAGGGAATAAGCACACGTGCAGTCCGTGCTGCTCTCCAGCAGCTGGGTGCCATAAGCTCCCCCTGCTCCAGCTGCGGCCAGCGCGGCGCTGCCAAGCGCCTCCCAGGCTGTGACACGGCGGCTGCCAGCCAGGGACTGTCAGGAGGCTTAAACTGTCCCACCAGGCCCACGTGGCCGCCCGGATCCCCCGGAGCGCCAGGCCTGGACGTGGCTCAGCGCAGACACAGGTTCTGGAGAGCGCCACAGCCTGTTCTGCAGCAGCAATCCAGCCTGGCCCGGCAGAGCCCACGGGCCGGCTCTGCAGTCTCTCCACACGGCTCAGTGGGGACGGGAACTTCTGCTCCTGCCTCCAACCCCAGCAGGCACAGCCCGAGCCCTGGCCTTGCAGACACGTTTTGGGAAGGCGCTCCAGCCACAGGAACCCGCAGGGACAGTGGCTCTCGGCAGGCACGCGGGGTGCAAAGTCTGCGGGGTGCCTCCTGCAGCGCCCTTCGGCCCCTTGGCACGGCTGGAGACTGCGGGAAAAACCTCCACACAGATGCGGAGCGGTCGCATAAATATTAATGAATAAATACTCCACAGCGCTGTGGAAACTGTATGAACATACCAGGCTGGTGCGTTTTCCAGCTGCATTCCAACTGATTGTTTGTATTAAACCAGCACCCCGAAGCCTCGTTTTGCTGACAGCTCGACAAACGCAGCGTGGTGCTTGTGAAGGAACTCACCCACTCCCCCACCATCCAGAGCTCCCAGAGAAGAAACCACGTGTTTAAAACTCCAAATAAAACCACATCTTTGTTATTCTGGACACCTGCCTGTTATATTCTGTTTGTCCTTCCTGCTTTCCTGCACAAACAGGGTAGTTGACCCTGTTGCAGCAATTATTTTATAATTGCCTATTAATTAGCATTTTCCCTGTGGTTTTGTACTTTGCATCTTAGGAATTACCCAACACAGCTGAGTTAAATCCAAGCCACCTCACCCTTGGGTGTCCTGACACCTGCTGTACCACCGAACTGTGCATGTGGCAAAAATGAGAGCGCAGGGCAGGTTGTGTCTGAAATAAATCCAAATGAAGCCCCCTGGATGTTACCTCTGGCACACACTCTTGTGCGCTGGGATTTGCAAAGTTTTTTGTTTAGTTTAGTTACCACTGTAAGGAGTGCTACAAATAAAAACCTGGCAATAAAAGCTAAGACCAAGCTTTTCTTTTTCATCACTGTGAATGGAATCCTTATCCAGCCATTATATATAAAGCATGACAAGGTACAGACTTTCTTTGGACTTGGTTGATTTTGAACCGAGTCGCTATTTTAAAATATATATTCCATATCTATATATTTATACACAGACACACAGTGTTTTGGTTGCATTTCTTTAGGTGCCTTTCAGTGGCCAAAATAACATTCCTGAGTGCATAAGCATTTTGAGAGTCTCTTCTTCTTCTTCTTCAAAAAAAAGAAACATTTTTCAGATGCGTTTTCTGGACAGTGTCGTGTCTTTGGCCAGTTTCAGAAGTGATATTTCCATTCTCTAGTTAACAGCTTGAAAACCATTTAAAACTCCAGCTAGCTTTCAGTTTGACTGCACTCATCCCTCTGTGCCACAGCAGCAGCTCCCACAAAGCCCTCAGCAGATTGTTGTTTCTGCAAACACAGGGGAATCCTCGGAATCCCTATTTTCATCCATCCTGGATTTCCTGGCTTTGTGCTCCCAGTTTGTGCACGTCAGGCTGTTTCCACGGGGAAACATGCCCAGGCTTTGGGACAGTGTGGAGTATTTAAAGCACTTGGTAAGCGTGAACAAGCGAAAATCGCAGCAATAAAAGCATAATGAACCCGCTCAGAGGGCAGACCTTGAGCAGCCGCAGTGCCCTGGCCGGTTGGGGAGAGGTGCGGGTCACACCCCACGCTGGGTACAAAGTGCTTAATCAACATTTACACAACCTCTCCTCTGAGTCTCATGTTTCAGGTTTGCGCAGCTCGGGCAGCAGCGGAGGGTGAGGGACGGGCAGCGCCCAAGGATTAGCTCAGCTCAGCCGCGAGTGAATGTTTGTTAATCTTGCCGGTTCCACGCAAAGGCTTTCCCGCTGACACTGCTTTAATTACACGGACACTCTGGTTATCAGCACCGCTTCCCCCCGTCCCAACAGCTTCCACTAGGGAGCTGCCAGTTTGTGGTGAAATTACAATTTCCCACAGCACGTTTCAGCTTGGAAATGCCGCGCGAGCACAAACTCAGGGGATGCTCTGTGCCAGCATCCCCCGGAGGCGGGGAAGCGGCGCTACCCACGAGCACTCCAAGGGGGAGTGTTAATGACACACAAGTCTTGCTCAGGACACGGGCTCCAGCAACCCAGAGCCATACGGACATCCCAGTCTCAGCTCAACTCCGTATTTTCCCCAGAGAATCATCACAAGCAGGAAATACTATTTATTTGCACCAGATCTGTGGTTGCCGTGGGAAACACAACGCTCAAAACTCCCTCTTATTGTTTAATTCACATTAAATCTCCCTCAGAAATTGCTCCCTCCAGGCCTTTATCCTTGCTCTAGGCCACCTTTTTACAGGGCCTAAGGGGGGGGGTTGGATTTTTAGTTACTTTGTTACATTTTGCTGAGGCGTTTATTAGCTTTTCTCTACACAGCTCGGGTTGCTGTTAACGTGCATCACACAGCAGTTATTTCGTCTGGCCTTTAAACTGCCAGATTAGGGACGATCAGGATGCTCTTTCTTTTCTTTCCTCTCTGCTTTGACTCTGATACTCCAAATAACAAAACAATCACATCACCATTCGATGCGACAGGGTCAAACTGCGATTTGTGTGCTGTCAAACACCCTGTTCAGCTGCGCTGGGGGGTGGATTTTCTCACCTACTGGTGAGATTTCAGAAAATAAAGGAATTGAAAAGAAATATGTGGGAGAAAACAAAAACGTTTCCCTGGCCTCTTGATGTGAACGAGCACACCAGTAACTGATACTTTGGTATTTCTATTGTACTTGTGAAAGAAAAGGATCACAGAGAACACTCTCAAGGCTGTGACTTGTGTAAAATTGCTGACCTCCTCCTGCAGGAACCACGTGAATTCTTGTGTCAGTCCTTGAAATCCCCACCTCTCCGGCGTGCCCCCGAGCATGACAGCTTTGCCAGCTGGGTTCTGCCCAAGGCAGCACCCCGGTGTGCCCTGACACCGATTACTAATGCCCTCACTCTCTGAAACCACTTCGGGTTATTTCACTTCACCTGTGAAGAAACCGGACACATCTGGCTCTTGTCCATCCCTTTGTCCCACATTCGTGTAGGGACATGAAGAAGGCCAGAGCTTGGAACTTACTTCCAGGGAGGAAGGAATAAACCTGATAAAAACATCAGGGCAGGTTTGGAGATCAGACTAAAAGTAAGAGAAAGCCCTGCGTGAGAGGGCCCTGAGAGGCGAGAAGAGTGGTAAGCGAAGTAAAATGAGACACTACCACTTAAAAAAAGTTTACAAACATCTTTAAATCAAACGAGGGCCACCTCGAGGGCACTGGAATCTCCCCTCGCGATGGAGCAAGGCTCAGGGTGCTGCTGTTGTGCCACAAGCACAGCCCTGTTTGCTCACAAGTTACCGAGTCTCTTCTCTCCAGGCACATCAGGACTCCCAAGGAGTTTATCTCACATTGCCAAGGTGCCTCCTAGATAGGAAGCTCTGGCTGGCTCTCCTCCCAGCGTCTTTCCAGGGTTAAACTACAAATCCCAGTGTGTCTCTCAGACAAACAGTCTCCCTGCATTTATGTGGATTGAGTTTTTTTCACCTGATTCTGTGTTCTCAAGCAAACAAATCTCTGCTTCAGTAACGTCGCCTGAGCTGTGACTCAAGTGTTTTGTTCAAAACCACAACCCCTCTGCATCCTCCCCTGCCCTTAACGTGGTCCAAACCAAGTAACTTAAAACCAGCTGGGCTTTAAGTCATTTATACCTCTGTCATAGACAGAGATTAATGAAAAACCCCGTGGGCAGCAGAGGAGGGGGGATTCTGCCCCTCTGCTCCGCTCAGGTGAGACCCCACCTGCAGAGCTGCCCCAGCCCTGCGGCTGACAGCAGGACGATGTGGAGCTGCTGGACAGAGTCCAGAGAGGGAATGAACTTCCAACTGACAGAGAGTAGGTTTAGATGGCATATCGGGAAGGAATTGTTCCCTGTGAGGGTGGGGAGGCCCTGGCACAGGGTGCCCAGAGCAGCTGTGGCTGTCCCTGGATCCCTGGCAGTGCCCAAGGCCGGGTTGGACGGGGCTTGGAGCAGCCTGGGACAGTGGAAGGTGTCCCTGCCCATGGGATGGGTGAAACTGGGTGAGCTTTAAGCTCCCTTCCAACCCAGACCTTTCCGTGATTACCTAAAGTCCCAGGTACTCTAAAATCTTTGTGTGATTCTGATTTAAGTTCAAAACACCCTCAGGGCAGAGCGGCTCAGCTCTATTGAAACGCAGAGCTACTCAGGGGCAGCCCCACGAGCGCGTTCCAGTGTGGGATGAGGGCTCAGCATCCGACCGACGGCCGGGGCTGCGCCAGGGAGGGCCCGGGCGGTGCGGGGCA
>WEIT01024618.1:149934-179842 GCA_013389985.1 Dryoscopus gambensis | reverse complement strand
AGCGGGATCAGGCCGGGCCGGGCGCCCAGCAGCCCCGTGGACGGAGTCTGCAGCCCCACCACGGGCGCGGGCGGCGGCGGGGCCACGCCCTGGGTGCCTGCAAGGAACACACAAGGGACAGTCAGAGCCGGGCAGCAGGCAACACGCGGCGTTCCCGTAACCTCGAACCCAACCTGCGGTTATCCCAGGAAAAGAGGAGCACCCTAGAGCTTGGAGCGGAGCTTCCCGTGCTCTCCACGCGCTGCCTGAGCAGCAGTGGCTGCCAACGCTCCTTTGTGCGCTGCTGGCAGCAATGACTGGGCCCAGGGCGGCAACTCATCGCAGATCCCAGAGGCTTCCTTTGGGGAGGTTTGCCCTTGTGCAGGTCAGGGCTCCCCCTCAGCCTCCTGCTTCCTCAGCCGACTGCCGCCAAAGCCCCTTCCCCCTGCCGTGCTTCCAGGCAAAGATACCTCACCCCCTCCAGTCGGGCTGAAACATTTCCCTCTGCTACAAACAGCAGCTGAACACCCCAGGGCTGCACAGCATCAGCAAGAGACTCATACTCAGAGGCAGCAGAGATGAGGCTGGAATACGGCCGGAGCACAGCTCTGTTTGCCATTCCAGAGAAAAGGGACACAACAAAGATTCATTTCAGTAGAATACACCTCCAGTGTAAACTAAAAGGAAATGCAACAGGTCATTCCTGGCTTCTTTTTTTATAACGGTGTTTCATCCTTTATAGCACATATCCAGCACCAACTGTTTCCCAGTTTTATTCCCATGCTCTTCATAGGAGGGCAAGAACTCCCTCTCCAAATGGACTGTCAGATAAAGCTCAGCCCAAAGCTCCCAGACACCAACACCACGAGCCAGAAGGAAGGAGGAATTCTGAGATCCAGCTGAGGCCTTCCCACCCCTGGGCAGGTGCCTCCTCAGGCTGAACCAGGAACCCTGTCTGGTGTTCCCAGAGCCCTCGCACCGCTCCCATCTGCTCCTGCTCACCAGCACCTCCTGCCCTGGAAGCACAGCCCCTGCCTGGGTAAAACCAGAATGTGAAATACCGTGGAAATTCATGCTGGAATTCATGCCAGCAGTGAAAACTGCACTTGGGTGCAGCTTCATGAGCAGCCACACCACTGCTCCCTCACCTGCCGTGGTGTCCCTCCCTCCTCCAGCCTTGGCATTTGTCCCCTGGACAGACCTGAGCCATCTATGCTGCTCTCTCACCACACCACTGACTTGCAGGGACATCTTTGACAGAAACGTTTTCACCTGAGTGCTCTTTAAATTCATATTCCAAGGAAATTATGTTTTGCCAGTGAGAAGACTGGTGGGACATCTTCCAGTCGGTGCCATCCTCTTCCCCTCCAGGCAGTCACACACTGTTCCATGGGTCACACTCTTGGACAGAAATGGTCCAGTACCAACAGCGGGGCTTTTTCTGCATTTTCCCCCCTTCCTTCCTGTCTCTACAATGCAGAGCCTTCCCCTCCTGGTCAATAACCAGGTCTGTAATCACCCAGTTTAAACTCCTCCCGTGACAGAACTACAGATCTTACAGCACACACACAGAGCTAATGATGCCTCCCAGGAATTCTGAGGTTTGGGGACATTCTTGGTCATAAAAACATCTTTTAATCTTCCTCAGAAGATTAAAACAAGACAGAATAGAATAACAGAGAACTACAGAGCTGAAGAAGTTATGCCTATGCTTCTGCTTAGAAGCAGCAGAGCAGATGTGGGTTACAAGAGCATGAACATGAGGTTTGGGAGAGAAGTTTCACATTTAGTAAGTACAAGACATTTAATTTCTCAACCTTATTTCTACAAAAACTGCAGCACTGAAGCAACATAATGGTACCTGGAACTCTTTCATTCTGAACTGCATTGGCTGGAGAGCTGCACACTTTTTATTTTAAATTTAAGTATCAGCCCCCTTCAATGCTGGGCCTAATGCAACTGTAGAGGAACTACTGCTGTTTCCTCACTGCTGACAAATCAGGTACCAATTAAAAACTTAGAGAGGTGTCCAGAAACGCATCCCAGTTTACTGAAAATGCTCAGGGAAATTCATGGCACACACACACACCATGTCTGGGGAAAGTCAAAGCCCTCTGTTGGTTTAGAAGTACCTCACATTTAAGGAACTGGGTAAGGACACCCTGAGCTCCAAGAGAAACCCTGAGGTGATTTCCTGACCCAGCTTCTCCTACTGGAGCCAGCTCCCTCACACCTGACACCTGCTCCCGTGTCCCAGTGAGTAAAACCGCACCTTGCCCACAACAGATTTTATTGGTTTCGGAGGAGCAACCATCGCACGCCAAGGTGTCCCAAGTTTCACCAGCTGACTCCTACGACACAGCCCAAGCGCTCGGGCTGGCCTGAAGTGTCTCTGTCCAGAGAGGGCACAGGAGTCGTCCTTAGTGCTTTGACAAATTAGTTATGAAGCCAGATTTCCATGTCACTGTGATCCAGAGCTGATCATCTTCTCTCCCAGCTGGACAAAGCCCATGTTCCCCTGGGATAATTCCATGTCCCCAGTGCTGACACACCTGACTCTTACACAAACTCTGCTCAGTAAGTGCTTACAGTAACTCACAACCCTTAAATCACTTCCCAGCACATGGAGCTCTGTGGTTTCTGTCTGTCCCAGCACACAAACCTCATGGAAATGCATGGAACAAGCCAAAATCACAGACCCAGCACAACAGCAGAAGGTTTTCACTCCAGTGTGAACCTGCTGTTCTCCAACATTCTGCATGTTCTCCAGTGGGGAGTGTGGCATCTTACAGCTAGAGCATTAAATACTGCGAGGGATCTCTCTCAAGAGGGACAACGTTCTAAGTCTGGTGGATGTTTGCTGGAGTTTGATACAGGATCTTTCAGACCAGGTCAAGACTAAAAAAAGAAGCCTAAACACAAGGGCCTAAATATGGAGTCACAGCTGAAATAACTTGCCAAAACGCCCAACATTTTGTGACAGTCACAGTCTGAGAGGCTCAGAGAATGCTCTATTTGTGTTTTATGATTTAATGCAGATCACAAAACCAGTTCAGAACAAACCATCAGGGGAGCAAAGAGTAATAACTGAGCTTGCACTACTAGGAAGTGAATGCCAAGTTCGATGGGAACCCCAGAATAACTAAGCTTTGATTATGAGTTATGATCCTTGTAAGGATTTAGGTAAAAAGAGCACTAGAGATCAGGACCTACAACTGCAGTAGGGTGTATTTCATCGGGATAACAGATCACAGATTCTGAATATGCCAAACACAGCTTCTGCAGTTTATTACTGGCCTGAGTTACAGCATTTGCTCAGTGCTGGGAACACGTTGGCCAATCCCAAAGGATTTAAAGGCTGTCACTTCCTGCAGCAGGCACACGTCAAAGGAACCTACAAATACCTGCTCTGCAGATCATTTCAAACTCCCTGAGCACACAGTCATTGAGCCATCACAGCCCGGACTGTCCTGTTCCCATGAACAACAGGGTGTAACAGCAGAGAGTGATGCCAAGGGCACCACTGAATCACAACAACCTGGGGGTGGGCTTTAGAAAAAAGCACAAAAAATCCAGACCCAGGGTTCAAGAGGCATCACTCCTCTGAAACACAACCACGTGCTGGTTGGAAGGGATGAAGGAATTATAGTGGAAGCACAAAGAAAATCAGAGTTGAGACAGAACTTATGAAAGGGTATGAAATGTTACAATAATCCATTCAGAATTCCTTTGTAACATGTCTTCCACAGAAACACTGAACGGAGAGAGACAAGCAGCATTTTTTGAAGTTACAAAAGTTATTAGGGAGCTCCTGTATTCTGTAGGGATTACAGGAAGTGTTCCCAAGCCAGAAGAAGTTTGGATCTCTCCCACAGCCTCTTCCCAGCAATGTTCATCCCTTGAGTCCAGCCTGCTGCAGGAGCTCTCCCATCCTGCCCAAGTACCCGGAGCACATTTCCTTGTCCTTCCCAGGACACTCTCTGGCCTCCCACATGCACAGCTACACTCAGTGCATGAGTGACCCAAAGTGCTTTTAAGAATTTTAATTTGTGCTAATTTACTGAAAGGTTTTAAAAAGTCAGGACAACTGATAAAAATCTTTTCTCTTTAATCACATAAAATATTGTAATCTGTGTCTTCTGGTTTTCCTCCTTTTTATCAGACTGAACAGTGCCCTGAAACTCCAGAATATTCAGGATGGGTTTTACGTAACTCTTTAATTATAAATAACTTCTTGAAATTAGACACTCCCCAATATCAAATGCTACTGCTTAGGCAAACACACAGATCTCAGCCATCACTCCAGGACTGCTCTGTGAGCTCAAAACCCCTCCCCTCTCTGACAGAAGTCACTCTGACCACATGGAGAACTTTATCTGCCTCAACTACTCAGTGAACGAGTTAGTGAAGGCAAAGGCAAGTTCTTCATTTCCAGGTTTCTCAAATTCAGCTTCCTTGGATTTTTAAGAATAAAAAGCAGCTGCTGCCCAAGGAACTGATCTGGGTGTCTAACTTAGTTCAGTCTTCATTTTTTAAAACCTTTTTGTTATGTGTGCAGAGATACAGCAAAGGGCAGAGGATCCTCACATATTCCAAAGGCCTGGAATATGAAGTTTGGGTTATGCTGTCCAAGGCAGCCCTGTGAAACTCCACAACCCTGGCAATGCTGTGCTACCCTTACAGAAAGTGTCATTCAGCAGGAAGGTGTGAATTTCTGAAATTCCTAACAAAATTCCCTGGCTCCATGGTGTCAACACAGAGTTTCTTAAGCTTTTCTCTGTTTTAAAAGGGTCTTCTGTCGAGTTTTCAACATGAAGGATCCATAAATCATTAGTCATGGATGGGAAATTGAGCCTTCACATCCAATAGAGCAGTGAGCTCTCAGAGAGACAAATCTTTGGTTTTCCTCTGTGATCACTGTAAAGTTCTGGGCAGAAACCCACTAGCACAAAATCAGCTTTTTCATTCATTACTTAGGCTCTCCTTTAGAGGCCTACAATACCATAAATGCAGTAATCTCACTAAAATTTGTAGGCAACCAGTCTCTTGAGTAAATTCTTGACACTGGCCCATCCAAGGCCATCATGAAATAAGCACTTAGCAACAGTACACACTCCCTTTCAAAATCTGACCATGTCTGTATCATATTAGGGAAAGTAATTTATGCAACATACCCCCAGTTAACTTGGGTTTGCTAGTCAAAAAACCATTTGGTAATATTTAAATAATGTATTCTTACAAAGGTTTCAAAACCTGTCATACTGCAGGGCTGAATAAAAGGGTTTGGTTTTCTGTTTTATTAAAACAATTTATTTCATACATAAAAAGTATGTACCCCATCCTCAGAGATTTCAAAACACACTAAAAATAGTTTCTCTGCAAGGTAATTTTATATATGTAATAGATGACTCTAAAACCTGGCTCCTATGTCATACAGATGGGCTGTGCTAAGTTCATTTTCTACACGATATAAACCTTCTCTTGTTAAAAGGGGACAGCATTTGAATTTATAACTTACACATTACGGCTCTGTTTCTTCGGAAAACAGATCTTCAATAATAAAAAAATATTGATTGCTCCTTCTGTGCAAAATTAAGCCTCTAAAATTGATTCCAAAGCCAAGAGTAGGACAGAAATTTCAGCAAGCTGAGAAAAACGCGCTTCCCTTTCCCCTGGCCTGTAAGTCAGCAGCAAAATCAAAGTGGTGTTTTAAATGTAGGGAACAACGAAGTGCAGAACTGACACAAGAGGGAACTTACCAAGGAGTGGAACAGCCTGGGTGACAGGAGCAGGGACGTTGGTAGGTGCTACAGGAGGTGGAACAGTGCCATAGATTTTGGAAGTGTCGGTACTTTCAGCATTCCCTCTGCCTCCAGAAACGACTGTTGGGATGGGATTGCCTACATTCGACTCCTTTGTAGCGTCCTCATTCCCACCAGTTGCTGTAGCTGAGGAACAAGGCAAGCACACATTGAACACCATCCAGCAATTCCTGCAGGATCCCTGCCTTCCACAGGGCCCAGCACTTACAGTTTGGGATGTTCACTGCCGGAGTGTGCGGGACAGAGACCGGAGGAGTGATGGGAGGCGGCGGCCCGGGAGGAAGGAATCCTACAGAAAGCACAGGAGATGCCTGAGTGCCCCAACAGTGGCACAACACCCGCGCGGCCGCCGCAGCTCGGGCCCAGCAGAGCCCGGCCTGGCGCGGCCCCACCCACCTGGAGGTAAATGCAGCGGGCTGAAGCCGGGCCGGAGGAACGGAGGCGGCGGCGGCGGCACCCCGGGGGCAAATCCAGGAGGGGGGATTCCTAAAGGTGCTGTGAAAGCAGGGGGCTGGAGTGCACCCACCACGGGAGGCCCTGAGGGATGGGGTGGAACCTAGGAAAAAGGAAGGGCAAAGATGGGTTACCCAGGAGCGCCCGGATGATGCTCTGTCCTGCTGGGGATCTCTGCCTTTGTGCAGCTCCACCAGGACATCTCGGCAACCTCAAATTCCTCTGCAGCAAGGGGGGACTTGCACAAAAGATCTAATTAGCACTCCAGGAACTCCCACCACTGAAAGTACCAACACCAGTCCTGTCTGCCTTTGTCACTAGAGAAGAATTCTCCTCTGTGCTAAATGGGTGCTAATGCATGTTGGTACCTCCCCTCCACATACCCCTCACACAGTGCCCGGCATTCACTTCCAGCCACCAGCATGCATTTCCATACAGGATCCACTGGAACACTCACAACTTCAGAGCAATTAAAAATCTCTGCTTGTCCTTTCTCACTACCCGAGTTTGCACATTAGAGTGACTTGTGTTTCCTTTTTCTTTAATTCTGATTTATATCAAGCGCTGAATTTAAATTAGCTCTGATTTAAGGGATTCTACTATTTTAACACTGACAAGAAACTACTGATATAAAAGTAGTGGAGTATCTGTCAATAAGAAAAGCTTTTAGAGGAAAATTAATTAGTAATACAAATAACCAAAAAAAGCCAATCACAAAACCTGAAGATGCAATTCTGTAACAAAGATTCTATTGCAGTTATTTCTCTGTGTCTGAAAGAACAGAGTCACCATTCATGGCATTTCCCCCCTCCCTGAATTATTACTTGAAGCGAGATTTTGTTTATGTACCTGTGGAGGAGGTACTGTTATTGGTGCAGGCATGGGAACAGGAATTGGGACAGGTAAAGCTTTGGGAATAGGTGACACTGGCTCATTGTGTGCAGCTTCTGCGCCTCCATTCTGAGCCACTTCATTTTCAGACTTCTTGGGAATTCCCTTCCACTCTGTCCAAAACAAAATCCCAACAGACGTGGATCAGACAAGCAGTGCCACGTGAAACATGCTTGGTCATGTTTACAAAAATGACCTAATGGAAAATACTCAGATAATAAGCAGCAGAGAGCTAAGAACCATTTACACGTATTTTCTAACAATAAAAATTCCAAATTCATTTAAACACAGCAAAATCTGAAACAGCAAATAAAATTGTTCCTTTCAGTAGTCATTTAACAATCCTTTGCACTGACAGTGTTTATACACATCTAGGACTCTGTTGCATTATCTGGGACAAAAACTGTAAGGCCTTTGTGGGACAAGCTTTCAACAGGTTGATTCTATTGCTCTCGGGCAGGAAGGCAGCAGCTTTTTCACTAATTTGAGAACTCACTTCTAAAAAACCCAACATCTTCAAGTCTCAAACAAAGAAAAGGAGAATACAACTATAAAGAATTGCAGCAAAGTAAGAGAACATCAAATAGAGCTTTAATCTTAATTTACAGAAGAAATCCAGCGCCTATTGTCTGTCAGAACTTCCTGGGAAAAGCCAGCTAAGCACAAAGAGGGATCAGTGAGGGGGCACTTTGGGAAAGAGAAAAGCACTGAGAGGACTGGAACACGCTGACATTATGTCCATCATTCGTTACACTTTGGTTTAAAACACTCACATCTAACTGATTTTTGTGTGCTCAGCAGGAAGAGATGCTACAATTAGAGCACACATACAATAATCACCAGCTAATTGGGCGAACTGGACAGAATTGCCAAACCCTGAAATAAAGGTTGGACAGAACTGAACATGCAGTAACACTGTACCTGGACTAAGGGTCTCGTTGTCCAACATTCCTCCTTCACAGAAGCTTTCAAGATCTTCAGGTTTGACCTTGTCCCATGGTATGTAAGTCACACCCAATTCTACATCCCAATACTGCTTGTAGTCTGGCTTTATTCCTTTATTCAGAGCCCAGGCAATCTTGGGGGGGGGTGAAAATAAAAGTGGTCAGCAAAATGTTTCCATTTTAATGGATTGAATAGTTCATTCTCACAAAACAGCATTTGAGGGTAAAAAGCAAAAAGCACAAGAGAAACAGCTACAAAACTCTGAAGGAAGTTGTTTTTTTAAAGCAGACTTAGTTCCTATTCCTTGGCTTGACTCTTGCACACCGTTTGTCAAAATGTATAAAGCCAGCTTCTTCTGATGTTCCCCAGCCACTAAGATTTAATTCCATTCCCCTTTGGAGGTCAGTGTCACACTAATTTCACATTCTACAGAAGGAAGAACTTCACCAATTAATGCATACTTCCTTATTTATTAGTACTCTTTTAGGATTATCCTATGTAATGACACTCTGTTATGAGACAAATAACTGGCAACAAGAAACACACGGTGCCAAGCCTAAACACCGAGCAAAGGACACCATTTCTGCTGATTAAACAGACAATTACTGGCAACCTTGCAAGGAAACTGATACAAGTTCCAGTAATCCCACTACAGACCACGAACAGTAACTCTCAAAAATGGGTTCACTCACGTATTTTTCCAGAATTGTACAGAATGCCATCTCCAGAACACACACACGCCTGAAATACCCCAAAGCCCAGCACGGATGAGACGGGCTGACAGTAACTACAGCAGCTTTGGAAAGCCTGATGTTTTCCAAGCAGTACCTTGATGGATTTCTGGTTGACTTTGAAGTTGCCTCGGCTCAGTTTCTGGAGGGCTCTGTTGGCATCTTGTCTGTGCACCATGACAATGTAGGCACATCCTCTGGGCGGTATCATCTGGGTGGGATTTAAGGGAAAAAGTTCATTTTGCAGCTAACAAGGCAGAGAACAACACACAACTGCTCAGTTACAGCCAACTGGGACATCAGGGGGTGTTCCAAAAGGGGCTATGGAAGGGAATGTTAGTTTAAGAGGCTAAGAAAGCCAGTATCTTCTGGAAATACACATTCTAGTGAACTAAAACTTCCACAGCTTGTGAAAACTTCCACAACTCTCAAGTACATCTGATTTTTGCATATTTAATCCTTTCAAATTGCTGAACAACAGTGTTCATGTAAATTCTAGGGTCTGGCAATTAGTTACTTTGCTGGAATGCACACTAGTATCCCCCTTCATTCTGCCAGTTGCACCTCCACATTCAGTTCTAGCTGCAGATTTGGAATAATTTTTATTTGTAATGAATTTGAAGAAAAAACTCCTATGCTGTTTTACAAAATTTGGGAATAGGAAGAAAAGTAGTCACTTCTTGTTTGTTTGTTTGAATGAATGAAATTTTTGAAGTTACTGGAACAGATTTTATATATATGTGCATATATGTATATATAAAAGGACATAAAATATCCTTAAATACCGCAAAATAAAACAACAGTTCTCTGTGTTTAGCGCTAAAATGACAGAAGAACAACAAGAACACCATCTGAGAGTCCACATTCCTACAATCAAATAAAATGAAGCAGCCAAAGAACTCAGAAGCATGGGATGTAATTCTGCAGCCAACTCCTCACTTGCCATTCCTTGCTCTCCAGAGAAAGCAGGATTTTTATGAAAATGGGATAATCTTCTGCATTACCCCACGAGCATTTTTATATTGCAGGAAAGCAAAGCAGCTCCCTTCTTGTTTGCGTACAACTCGGCCACATGAAGTGAGTGTGCACACTGAAAGCGCAACGTGCAGGAAACGAGAGCCCAACTCCTTGGAACGTGTCAGAAATAACTCTGCCTCAGAGCAGCCTGCAGACCTGCTCTGCACCCGAGCACCTCACAGCGGCTCACACCGCACCCCTCATACTCACATTGATCGACTCAATGGGGCCAAACTCCTCCAAGAGACTTCCCACATCCTGCTGAGTTGTCCTTTTGTCCAGCTGTCCTACCCAGAGCGTGGTACTGCAAACTACAACCAAGAGTTAGCACAGGCTGCCAGAGCCATTACTGCTCCTTACAGGACACATAACCAACACTCAGCTCAGCCCATGCCCAACTCAGGGGAATACCCAGGAAAGGAGCTCGAGGTATCCCACAGGATTACTGCAGCAACATTTAGTACTCATGCAGGTTTTCCACCTGAGAGATACAGAACTGCAAACTCTGACAGCCAGTGTGACAGAACCTGGGGAGGGTGTTGGCAAGCAGCACATCTCACAGCACGGCCCGGGAGCTTCCACTGAACAGCTGCCAGGGCTCTGCAGGCCTGTACACCCCTGCCACTGCCATTCACCAGGTCTTGGCCCTTAAAACACCTCAGGCTTCTGTCTTTCTTAGATAAGAAAGAATGTTTTTATTTTACTTGATGACCCCGGAGAAGATTCCACACTCCCAAGGAATATTCAGAAGACAACTACTATGTTTGGTCTATAAACACTGGCAAAGCCAGGATTATTTCAGGAATCCAAACATTAGCCTGTGTGTTTTTCAGGTCAAAGCTCCCCTTCAGGTTGGAGAGATATACAAGACTGAATACTTAGAAAAATTGTAATAATTTACTATTAACTCAAATTCTTTTTGTTCAATCTGCTTTACCTTATATGTCTCGAAGGAAGGAAAAGAAAAACATGGGGTTTCAGCTTCTCCTTTTCTCGTTTTACAGCCAAAATACTTCTAACTTGGAGATACTCCAAAAATGCTAAACTGTCTACTCTGAGCAAAGGAAGTACAGGAAGTGTGGTGAAATTCCTACCAGGAATCACAAGGCAGTCAATTTTTATTCTGTTTGGACGAGCCATGGAAACCACAACAAGCAGCATTCTACCCGCGGAGCACAAAGGCTTTGAAGCCGTCCCCCAGAACGCGGCATTCCGGGAAGGCGCAGCGTTACACAACCCCGCAGAGAACAGACTCACCGCTCACGGTCTCCGACTTGATCTGGGGGAGGCCTTTGGAGCGGCGCTCCCTCTCCCGCTCGCGCTCCCGCCGNGACCGGGAGCGGCGGTGCCGCGAGCGCCGCGAGCGCGAGCCCGAGCGCGAGCGCCTCCTCTTGGGGGACCTGTGGGGAGCAGAGCCGCCGATGGTCAGCGCCCGTCACCCCGGCACCGACACACAGCCTCAGTTAACTGCTAAATACCCAAACTGTTCCGCCAGGAAAGGAATAAATCAATCCGAGCTCATTCGCAGGCATTCAGAACTACTGTAGGTTACTGCAGTAGCTTATTCGGACAGCTGATTACTTTCCAATTTCTCATCATCTATTAATTTTTGTCTTGAAGCTGACCACCAAAACTGCGTCCACTTCAACACAAAGTTACACCTGCGTCAACGAGGAAAATGTTTAGTGCTTTTACAAAAGAATGGCTAAGAAAGAGATAATAAATAAATTCTGCCGCTGAAATTGTACTTTACATCATGTTCAAGTTCTAAACCACTCGAGGTGTGGAAGACCTTGTAAGCCTTCAGAGAAATCATGTGGAACTTGGCAAGGAGAAAGACGTGCAACTGAGTGGAGCCAGATTTGCTCGGTCAGCTGGGATGTGACACACGGGCTCTGGGACACACAAAGTCCCACAGCACACAGATCACAAATATTTTCGTAAGAAAAGTATTTTTAGAGCCCAGGCAAAATTAAACTATCGCATTCTGCTTCCCTAAAATTTACTCTGAATTGATGGGCATGGAAGTTACTCTCTCCCACTAACGGAGAACTGCACAGATAGCAAATTTTCCCTAGAAGGGAGATGACTTTAGAAGTTCACAAGTCTTAGAGTCACTAATCTGCTTTTCATTCCTGCACTAGAAGAACTTTCACTCATTTACCTCGATGCAGATCTAGACCTTGATTTCCTACTGTCAGAGACATGCCGTTTTCCCTCCTGAATGGCTGGCTGTTCCACTTCCATATCCTGTAACACAAAGTTGACCGGCGTTATGGGTGAGCAGCACAAGCATTTTATTTCCTTTTATGCTCGGACTAAGTAAGAGCACTAAAAATACACTGAATATTCAAATGTGTGAAATTAAAGAGTAATGTGACTCAAATGCTTCACTCTAGTGAAGCCACACTAGTGGCCACTAGCAGGGAGAGGGGTCTAGTATTGCATGTACTTAATACAGCCACTGAAAAGCCATCATAGAAATAATTTACACAATTCTCATTTTCAATGTGCTAATTATTGGTTTTCCACATTTTACCCCATTTCAGCTCCACCTGCATCTCCATGGAATATGATTTTATTCCTTAAGATCAGTCAGTGGATCCTGCTCCATCCTCAAAATCCCAGGCAAAGTGAGGTCTACTGCAACTTTTCTCCAAGATGTTAGAGGAACCTACTTTAAGCCTGAAGCATGCTGGAGACAGGAAAGGGATAAGTCTTGGAGCTATCCAACAGTCTCCCAGCAGAGCCAGCCTCGTAGCCAGCTGTGTCCTGGTCATCCTGACATTTCTGCTCCAGGACCATCCACACACGTTTGGGAAAGACATGTATGAGAGCATTTAAGTCCGTTTGTTCACTGCAAGGGCTGCTCACCTGCTGGTGGGGTTTCTGCAGGTGTGGTTCAGCCTGGACTGGGAAGGGAGACTGGAAAGTTGGCTGCACCGGTGCTGCTGGAGGCATCACAGGCTGAGCCATGGGTGGGAACTGGGGGGTAGGCAGGAGACCAAAACCTGGCATTTGCCCATTCGGAGGGAGCGGCACCTTGGGAGAAGAAAAACACACAGAATTCCAGCTAGGAGAGGAAATTACATTTGCCTTCCCAGCTGGCTCAAAGTTGTATGTCTGCTCAAAAGTCACAACAAAAGGGGGGAATATGAAGCAGGCCAAGCATGTGGGTGTAGAAGCACCAATCTTGTCCTTCAAAGCCTGACTAGGACAGACAGCAAAAACATGTTTCTTTGGGAAGATGGAGGGCTAAGCCACATTCACTCTTCACCAACAGGAAAAGCACTCCCTTACTTCTGCACCAAAGGAAACAGCAAAGGATAGAAAACACAGCAGGGGGACACAGGGAAAACCCAGAGTTACCTGGTGCCGCATCGGATCCTGCTGCATTCCCATCATCCGCTGCTGAAAAGGATCCATATTTGGGAGCTGAGGAAATACTGGCTGCTGCATGCCTTCTCCTGGAAACCCACTAAAACCAGGAATATTTTGGTGAGAAATTAGTAGATGCACCGATTTTCTTGTCTTTATTTCACAGATTTCTATACACATTTACACATTCCTGCTGTTATTTTAGACAGAACAATTATCCTTACTATGATCCCATTTCCAACAAAAAAAGAAAAGGAAGAAAGTGTGGTTTCCTGATCTTTTCTCCACTCCAAGAGCAGTCCTTTTACATTTTAAAGGGATGCTACAGAAAGGTTAGAGCTTCTCTCCCCTCTGTGCTCATATGAGCTTGCTAAAGATGTCAGCCTATGGAAACATTTCAGGGAGGTTTTCTGCCTTAGGCTAATTCTCTTCCGTTGCAGCTCCTCTTTGGGGAACAAAAGAAGTAATGCTTTTCTCCTCAAGGAAAAGAAACTGGTTGTACTTTTGCTGTAAGAAAACACTTTGGTTTGGGAGGAAATAGGGCAGAGAAGGGGGCGTGTATCACGGTGAGGATTACAGTGGTGCCCATCACTTCCCGATTCAACACACAGAATGGACAGTGCTCAGGGAATCCTGGAGGTCTGTGCAGGTAACAGGACCTGCTTGCAGGATGCAGCCTGTGCAAGAAACTCAGCAGGATTTGAGGGGGATAAACGAATTTCATGGTGATGGGAAATGGAACTTTGCAGTGTTTGAAGACAATTCTGAGAAGATTCTGGACAGATCAGTACTTTATAGAGAATTACTGAGCTTTCGTGCCCAGATTGGGAACACTGGAACCCCACCCTCAGGGACACCTTGCAGAGCTGTGAGGTACGAAGGACAGAGGCTCTGAAGCACTTCCAACAGAACATAAACATGCCCACAAGCCTCCAGCTGGGCAGACACAAGCAGTGCTTATGTTTGAGCTACCCCATCTTTCTGTACTCCAGAGTTCCATCTGAATCTAAGGCAAATACCAGCAATTTCCTTCAAAGGCATTTAAATGAACTACTACTTGTGGACATAAAGTGCTCGAGGTGAGAGACACAGTCAGAAAGCTGATGACAGAGTTAGTGGTTCTGGTTTTGAGAGCAGGGTTTAGATGCAGATACAGAGAGTAAGACATGGGGCCACGTACTGAAGCAGGGAAAAAAGAAATATGGACTAACCCCGGCATTGAGCACCATCCAGCCTGTGCACTGAATGAGAGAGAGGTCCTGTGGAAAAAACTGGGATGCGGTCATGTCATTCCAGACTTTATCATAATGCACAGCAAAAGGGAAACAGGAGTCTGAGCTCCCTTGCACGGGGACTGAATGTTTGCCCACATAAAGCTGTACAGCCAACTGTCATTTCTTGAATACTTAAAACTGTCATAATGTTTGGAATAGCAACTTTTCCCCAGGCAGTGAAGTAAAGCAATCCAGCTGATCCAGTGATGCCCTGAAACACTCAGTTGTACAGTAATAACATGGAACTCAACTTGAAACCAAAACTGAGCTTTTCTCTACAGAACACAGTCCTCCATCAATGAGGCAACATAGATCTACACCAGATCACCAAAGTAACAAGACACAAAAATCACCCCACCAAAAACTGTTAACAGTGTTTTAAATTTGGACTGTAGCAGTTAAACACTGAACTAACTTTCTAGCCTAAAAATGTTTTAGGACAAAGATTTCTTAGTTTCACCGTGACACAGAACTTACAAAGCCGGCTGAGACACTGAAGGGGAAGGAGCTGAATCTTCTTTCTTTGAATCTTCCACTGCTTCTGGTTCATCATCATAATCAAACCGATCTAGCAGCTTCTGAAAGAAATCACATCAGGACAACTGTCTTTTTCTGTATCTTACCCAACGGGCAGCCAAAATATCTTTATTATCACAGTCTTACAACATATGTAAGCTCTGAAACTTAAGACAAGGTCAGAATTGGGGCAAAATAGAAATCGATATTCCAATACAAAATAAAAACTGTCCAAAACCAGTTTTCTTCAGCTTCAGAAAATGCAAACCAAGACTTACTTTGTCAAATGATGTTTTCTGCTCAGGTGCTGTGAAAGCAGCTTTCTGCTCTGGGGGCTGTGCTGCTGTGGTTTTCAGCTGAGCAGTAATAGCTTGAACCTGAGCCATCACAGTGTTGTCTATGACCGGTGACTGGGGCTTCTGAGGCTGCTGGAAGGTCTGCAGGATTTGCTGGAGCTACAGAAACGTAAGACAGTATTAAGTGTTATGTTCTCATATAAACACCAAGTACTGAAAGAGTTGTAGGATATAAATTTTATGTCAGTACAGACTGTGGCAGGGGACAAACACACCAACCACCTGACTGAACTGTGGAGCACTTACATCAACACCAAGAGTCTCTTTTTAAATACTTTGGTGGCAAAATTCAGTAGATCCCAACACTGCAGTGTTCAGGCACTTCCACATTGCAAACACTGGACTGAACAATAAAATTCCCCATTTTCTTTGAGATATTCCACCTGCTCTGGAAACCCTGTTACTGCATCAATTCATAACTAATTATTTAGGAACATATAACTACTATCACCAAATATCACAATTACTGGATGGAAGAATTTAATAAGTACCGTAACTCCTGCAAGTTTTCCACTGAAGACCTTAGGGAAGCTCTTTTGCTTCAAACCCAGGCTATCAATTCTACCATTTCCCCAGCTCATTTCACACAGGAGCTGAAGCCAAAGGGAACCCATGAGCAGGTTACCTGTTGTCCTTGTGTTGTCTGGAACAGCTGGGCTACAGCTGCAAAGGCATCGGAACTGGGCAGCTGCGGCACGGAGGGCACTGAGTTCGCAGTCACTTGAGGGGGCTCCGAGGGAACCTTGGCCGGAGGGGGCGGCGAACCTGAGGGTTTCCCAGGAACACAGAAAGGGCTGCATGACTCCAGAACATTCCTCTTGCTCCCCACAACAAGCATCTGCCTACAGCTCCCTATCTAACCCCAAAGGACCTACTGACGCCGCCCCAGCTGCATATTCTGTTCGTTCTGCCGTGAGCCGCTCTGGTCACTGCTCACACCCGCACTTCGGATGCACTGAGACAGAAAAGCTGGTCCCACGCGGAATTTTAGCTCCCAGCTCCATGTCTGTAGCTAAGCTCTCGCTCAAACAGCATTAGGCAATGAGCTTCAATACCCTGAATGTGGTGGTTCTGCTTCCACAGATCTGGGCTCATCCTTTTGCATGAATGATCCAAATCAACCATCTCATGGCTCATTGGAAAAGCAGCTGAGTTTCTCTCAGTATTTTCCACCAGTAACTGAACTTTTGCTGAGAAGTCTGGCAGTAATTAAAGGTTTTTCAGGATTACTTCACAGGCAGTTTTTTTTAATGAGGTTTGTTCACATGTCCCTTTTGCTCGTGCACAAGCCACACCTGCAGCTGATGGATAAACCCTCCCACCAGGAAAATGATTTTTACTCATTTTTCCAGGAAAAGACTCCCATTTCCACTGAGCTTTGCTAAAACTGAGAGCACAATTTAAGACATGCTGTTAGTGTTCCCATTCTCTTTGCCTTACATTACAACACCTTTTTTAATAAACATCTTACCAGTACCAAGTAAATTAGCAATAATCCCATCAATTCCTACATCCTGTAAGTAACTATTCTTTAGCAAATCTGTTTTAATGGCCAGAATAAAGCTGTACGAGGAGTGAGTTAAAAAAACCCCTCCACAGATAGAAATGTTTAGTTTGAAACACTAAGCAAACATGTTTGCCTTGCAATAGCAACTCCTTTAAAGCCATTCCTCTGTTTGCACTTCAAATAACTCCAGTGTTGACAGGCAGCAAGCACAGGCAAACGTGTTGAATAATACTTTCCCAGAAGTGAAATGCAACATAAAAATAAAGCAAAAAGGTATGTGCTGTTTTTAAATATAAAAGTAACTCCCTAATTATTTCCTGTATATATTCAGAAGGATATTTGCTTGCTCAAGGGAGAAAATTTGCATTTCTCTCTGTCTTCATGGGATAAACAGACTCTACTTCACATAATGCATTAATATATTTATTATTATTCATCAGCATATTTATTTCAGGGCCAAATGATCCCCTCTGGTGAATCTGAGTAATCTCATTGAAAATCTCTGCAGAAAGCAGCCAACCTGTTCACCATTAGTGAGGAGAGATAGAGCTGGACAGGCAGTGTCCCTCGCCTGTCCCAAAATTCAATTGCACGGCCACCGCTCTGCCCCCAGGCTCGGATGCCAAGGCATTCCCTGCCCCTGCTTGGTTCACAAAGCCTTTCATGGGATACACTTCCCTGAACACAGCTGGAGATGGTTTCACTGCTGCTGGTGCGCATCGCTGTTTTGCTGTCCCTCACCACACCTCACTCCCTCCTTCCCGTTTCCCCAGTCCTGCTCCACGAGCACAGTAAATAAGAAGGTTACCAAGGCTCGGTGTGACGCACGGAGTGCAGAGCCAAAAAGCAGCCCTCTGGAGAAAGAGGGAACTGTGGAATGCAGATTCCCCGTAACCTCACTCCCAGCTTTTCTGTGGCACTAAATAGGTCAGTGCAGGCTCTGTGGGCAGCCCGGCACTGCTGTGCTCTGCAGGTTGGTGCTTCTCAGCCAGCGGCCCGTGCAAAATCCCTGGCACAAATGTTCTGTTTGAGAATCTGGACGTGAAACACCAGTTCAAGACCTGCAGGGCCGCACACTGAGACACTGACAGCTGCTGCTTTCAGCTGCTAAGTTGACTCAAAGGAAGATGAAGCTCTTTAACATCTAAGATCCCACTTACCTGGAATCTGGCATTAAAAAATGACATCAGAATTATGAAACTGAGAAATGTCATACAAAATATTTCAAAACAAATGAAGAAACAGTATCTGCTTAAGAGGGGACACTGAAGTCATCTCTAAGTGTGCACATACATATGTACGCATATGCACTTCAAATAACTCCAGTGATATGAAGAGTTTATCATGATATACATGATAAACATTTAATATATTTCCCAAGTCCATATTCACATGCTGCTAATTTCTGAAGTACAGTATCAGCATTTATTTAAAATGAGTTTGGCTGCTCATTGTGACAAAACTGAATTTATTGCTATGTCCCTGCTGGAACTAAGAGCAAGCACTTTGTGCTGAAAGCAAAGCTATTGCCATTTGCCCTTTGAGAGCAGAAGTTAAAATGTCATTCTTACCTTCATTGTTAGTAGCGTTCTCTGCCATGGGTGCAGTGGCACTAGTTCCTGCTGCCATATCCAAGAGAGGCTGAATTATTTCAATTTTAAATACTCCATTTTTCTGCCAAAGGTTCAGGACACGAACTATTTTACTCTGTTGAAACAAAAGGAAGCACCACTGCTGAATCCAGCTTTAAGTCACCGTTACATCTTCTCTATGCAGAGAAGGTTTGAACAGCACATGACATAATCAGGCACACCAATTTAACAAACCCTGTGTCGTGACAGAGGGCAGGAACACCTCTGAACTGGCAAAGATAAAAACTGCCAACTGATTTTAGTGCCAAAGCAATCTGTGACATTTCCCTAAAGCCGCTCTGGCCAGTCAGAAATCCAGGTGTGATGTACAATCCAGGACATCACTTCAGCCCCATGTCTTTCACAGATGGTCACAAAGGGATGAAACAACCAACCCATGTGACCAAAAAGAGAAAATGAAGATGAGCTGGCCTTCATGAAGAGAGGGGCAATTCGACCAGAAAATGCTACCACAACACTTTGAAGTCAGATTGAGGGTTCTTTGCTTGGTATTATTCCTAACCCAACCAATTCTATGTTGAGACCAGAAACTGCATCTCCATCATTATCCAAAAGAGGAGGAAAGCAAGTGGGAAACATCCTCACTGATCACTGCAGAAGGATTAATTTAGAATCTCTGATTGTCAGCTGTTATTTTAAGCTCATTTCTTTTTTTTGGACTTGAAGAACAATGCAGCTTCCAGGAACAAGCTGGAAATTGGCCTTTCCTTCTTCAGCCCAGCACTAAAACAAAAATGTCTCAGTAGTTGTGCTGCTTCAGCTGCAACATGCAAGCAGGTAGAAGTAGGTACACACACTGTATTGATGTCCTTTTTGCAGATTTAGTCATTCACTTGCACACATATAAACTTTAAGTACCTTTTACTTCAAATGAATTGATTCTGTTCGTTCACTGTGACTCAGTTATATACACCCATGTAAATCCACCTCTACCTGAATGATTAAAGAATTTTACAAAATGTTTGCTAAAATAACATCAATTAGAGAGAAACCTGAAATGTCTATTTTTAAGTAACATTTTGGTCTGAAAAACTGTTAGCTTTAAAACAGCAGCATTTTTTTGCTTTGGGTAGTCTATCTCTCCAGAAGACTTGAAAATTATATAAAGGCCAAAAAATGGGCAAATGAAATACTCTTGTTTTCAGACACATACTAATTTTATAGAAAGGCTGTTTAAAAAAAAAAAAAAAGGTAGTGTTATCCTCTTCAGATATCACCCACAGTTGCTGTGTAGCCACAGATCAGGGTTTTTCTGTTTAGGAACTGGACATTCATTAAAGCAAGCATGTTATAACTAATAATATTCCCTGTATCAAGTAGTTCCATGAAGGAGATGGACAGTCTCATTCATTTAGATGAACAAAATGGTAACACAGAAACAGAAAGGAGAATGGACTGCTCTGTTTCACAGGCTATCAACCAAGGAGCTCCAGAATATCAGATTCAATGCCTGAAGGTCCAAGTGTTCCACATTAGAAAACTACAGAGCATCCAAGCCTTTCAAAAGCTCATTTAGAGATTATGGGAGCAAGTCAGGTAGAAAAGGAGTACTTCACTCTTACAAAGAAAAAGGGAGTAGGTGATTTTCTGGAAATCAATTGGCAACTTCTAAAACACACTGATCTTGGGAGTCTCAAAACTCTTCTGACAGAGGTCACAAAACCCATCTTCTCTGGACCATCAGGAATTCATACCACTTTCTGAGCCTCTGTTCTATCACCAAGTACAGCAGAACTAAGTAAAATGAGGCCTTAGACCGGCCCTGACAGCAGAGAGCATCAGTGAAACTCAAGTATGGGATTGGAAAAGATTGAAGAAATCAACATGATGATTTTCTTAGAAAACATTTGTCAACAGAACATGATGATCTTCTTAGAAAACATTTCTGAGCAGAACATTTCTGAGCATTTTGTAGTTGCTGCCTACAAAACCAAAGCTTCTCCTGCAACACTTTCTTGTTGTGGCAGACACCGCCTTCCAGAAGAAGTTTTTCTGAAGGAGCCTCAAGAGAAAAAAACTTTTGGCACAGTAACACACACTGCTGAAGTGTTTGCATAGGCAAAACAAAACTGATGAGGTCAGGCAAAATACATCTTTTAACTTGAACTTGCATTTAACTATCACCTTTGATAATCTTTCTCAGCTACAGGGTCAGAGAGAATCCCCAAATCACCGTCACAGGCACCAAGCACCAAGGCAGCACCACACCAATGCACAGCAACGCTTGCCACGTGCTCGTCCTACCTTGTCTTCAGATGGACACAGATACAAATACTGGAATGTGGCAGTAATGTTTTTAGAGAATCTTGGCCCAAAGACATCCTTGTCCGTTCCGAACTGGTGCCGAGACTGCCGGACGATGGAGTCGATGACGTACAGCCCCGGGACTTTGTACTCGGGCTTGCACTGCAAACAGCACAGCAGCTCTGCGTCAGCACAGCCCCACAGGGGCACCAACACCCCCCGAGCCTCCCAGGAACCTGCTCCTGGGCTCAGGCACAGCCCCACAGGGGCACCAACACCCCCCGAGGCTCCCAGGAACCTGCTCCTGGGCTCAGGGACAGCCCCACAGGGGCACCAAAACCCCCCGAGCCTCCCAGGAACCTGCTCCTGGGCTCAGGCACAGCCCCGCAGGGTAACCAACATCCCCCCCAGCCTCCCAGGAACCTGCTCCTGGGCTCAGGCACAGCCCCACAGGGGAACCAAAACCCCCCGAGCCTCCCAGGAACCTGCTCCTGGGCTCAGGCACAGCCCCACAGGGGAACCAACACCCCCCCGAGGCTCCCAGGAACCTGCTCCTGGGCTCAGGCACAGCCCCACAGGGGAACCAACATCCCCCCGAGGCTCCCAGGAACCTGCTCCTGGGCTCAGGCACAGCCCCACATTCCAGCCACATGCTCTTCGTGCCCAGGCACGCATGAACCCTGCGTTCTCTGGAAATATGTATTGTCTTGGTGACAATTAATCCCGAGTTCAGCACCTCCAGGTTCCTCCCCAGCTGCTGCGTAGGGAAGATGGGAAATCCCACAATTTACTTCTTTCCCCCCATCCTTAACGTCTTATGGAAAACTACAGTGTGGAGATTATATGGACAAAGTGATACCAAAATGCGTGAAATCCTAACAAAAAAGAATTAGCTCCTTCAATCCCTAAGTAATAGAAGCCTTTCTGTTATTTACTAGCATTATTAGCAATATCCAGTAAAGCATGCAGATAACTTTAGCAATGTTTTGTTTTGTTTTTTTACTTTTTACCTTTTTGATAAACTTCTCCACAATCTGGACAACATGCTTGTAGAGCTGGAAAATAAATACACCCATTAATTTATCATCCACTCAGCAGTGGCGCATCATTTTAGAAGCATTTTAACTCTTTGTGCTTACTACCATCCTGGAAAGGCTACAGAACATTGCAGTCACATTCTGAAAAGCAGGATGTTCCCAAACTGAGAAAAATATTCCACGGGGGAAACCCAGCCCCAAGGCAGAAGTGTGTCAGTGTGCACAGAAGGCACAGAGCTTGTCAAGTATTAGTGAAAGCTTTCTGGATTTACTTTCTATGCAATCCACACTGGTTTCACATGTTAAGGTGCAGCTGCATCCTGCAATATTTAGTTTTATTACACAAACATCACAACACTCTAGTGGGTGTAGCATGAAAAGCAACAACTCAAAAAAATCAAGCTGGCATTTTGCTCCTAGTCCAAAACCAAGGGATGATATTCACCACCCACTTGTTTCTAGACAACAGCCCTAACAGCAACTAGAATAAACCATCCCCGAAGCTGAGATTGGAAAATCCTGAGTATTTACTAAAAAATGAAATAATAAAACATTGCTGCTGTTACAGTTTCATCTTTGTTTTGTTGTATTTTACCTTAATAGCTTTAATGGCAGCTTTTGTGATGAGAATCATCTTCGCTCGGGAAATAGGAGGTTTCATCTCCATCAGTGAGAAGAGCTAAACAGAGAAAACAAACATTAACAACATATTCTGCAGTTCAGCAATTGAACCAAAACAACACTTCAGGTGGGTAGTTTGATTACTGCCATCCCACACTCTGTATGGCCTGGGAGAACCGGCTGCTTTACACACCCAGCAGAAACCAGCTGTTACCAGGTTATTGCTAAAAAGAACTGCTCCAGCTGCTCTGGAGACCTGGCTGCCTCGCCCTCCCAATGGCACCCCGGGGAACAGTTCACTCCTCGAGGACAGCATCTGCACAAGTTATAGATATTGTATGTAAGTTTATAGAGGCGTACACGAAGCGTACAGAAGTTATGGGTCATCTTTATAGGTGGCATTGGCCATAACTGAAAACGAGCATTACCTCCACGTTTCAGAAACTGAGGGAAACCAGAACTGGCACACAGAGCTGGGGAAGCGCTGGACACAGAAAGATCAGGACACACACATAATTGTTTTTACCTTGAAATATTCCATACAAATCACAGAAGAAATTGGTTTGTGTTACATAATTTCATTTTCATCTTTACCGTAAAGAAAAAATTGAGCCCTTGAATACTACTAAAAAATGTCATCAATTATTTGCCACAAAGCAAAGTAAGAGAATCAAAGTGTCTTCATTTGTCAGTGTAATGGAAACTAAGATGTCATTTTAAAAATTGTCTCTTATTTTTTTTCATTAATTTAAAGTTCCAAGATGCTGGTGCAGTGACCGACTTACACAGATTTATCCACTGTCTCAGTTAAGGGAAAAAAAAATCACTGAAGGAGGTAAAAAAATTGGCCAACTACTCAAAGACAAGGGAAGTGCTACCAGGGCTTTCAGCTGTACAAAAGGAAGCTTTACACCTGGAAAACACAGAGTAGGAAACAAGGTATTTACTTTCTTAGTCTGATTCCTATTCCAGGAGATAGGAAAGAAGAAAAACTGTCCTTCCAGACAGTGGTAGCCAGATGCCTTTTCCAACACCAGCACAAGACCATGACTTTTCATTATTCATCCCCACAAAATGCAAGTTCTTGTGCCAGAATGTTGGGGGTTTAAAGCCATTTCAGCTGTATGAGATACTTCAGCTGACATCACTGCTTGCTGAGAAATCACAGTATGGACAAATAAAAACTGCCAGATAAAAGACAGAAGGAGAGAAGGGTCTGTGAGCTCATGTTTTTAAAAAAAGTCTTGTTTTCAATTTTGACTTAATTGCTTTAGAGTAAGTGCAGAGACTCTTGGTGAACATAGCCACTGCTATTATTAAAGCTCAGGAAAATCTGTTTTAAGAGGTAACAAAATGGGGGAGAAAAATCCAAACCCCCACACTCACAAACAAACCATGAGAAGGCTCAAAAACCTGAGGCAGAGGAGGAAGAAAAGGAGCCAGCATTAAGACAGGCACTCCATATCCCTTCCTGTACACACGGAGAAGCAACTGGTGCTCCAGGAAAGGATGCAGTCCCACAGAATAAGAACAAAGGAGCTGCTGTGAAAGCACTGCTTTGGCATTTGTGTTTCAGAAACACAAGAAGAGACCCCACGGAAATCAGGAGAGCTCAGAGCAGGGCCCAAGATGGTAGGAAGTGAGTGCAGCAAAAAATAAAAATAAGTGTCTTAAAAATATCCCAAGCAGGACACTGCAACTGGGGAAAACACAGGAAAAAAATAAAAATCCAAGGAGAAAAGCTGCCATGGAGAACGAAGGCACACATACATGAGTGCGCATATCTATCTATCTGTTCTCTTTTCACCCCCGCCACCATCTCTTGGAATTTTACCTCAGAACTTTGCTCCTTTTTTTTAGTTACCTAAGATCTTAGAACACCAAATGGCTATTTATAGCCAATTTCAGGCAATTTTAGGTATCGGTTACATGTGTCGACACCATGTTTCAGAGGTGGGTACAGCTAAAATTGATTCCCCTTCCTAGTTCCTCGCGGCTTCTCCCTGTTGGAAGAGGGAGCTGCTCAGAAGAGAGCCGGGTACTTCCACTGGCATTTGTTCTGTCAGACTTGGATCTTCTTTCACACACATCTCCCAAGCCAATACACAAAAAAAGCCACCCAACCCCTATTTTTAGGGGGCTGTTTCACAATAATACATCCAATTCCTCAAAGCACACCATGATCAGCTCGAGAACAACTTGGACACAAAAAACACTCTAATTACAAAAAAAAGTGATTAATATAACAAAGGCAAAGAAAATTTATGGCTTGAGAGGTTTCCAAAGCCCTGCCTCACAACAGGAGCCTGTCCCTGGAATGCTCTGACCTGCTAGAAATGACTTTCTGCTTTTACTGACCCTAACTGCGTGTTTATAGGATGTTGATACAAAAGATCTGGAGATATTCAAGAGCCCATGACACTCAAGCCACAACACAAAATATAGATTTAAGAGTGGGTGCTCTTCCCAGCAGGACGGAAGTACACGGTAAAGTATCTACAAAGCCAGGGATGCAAAAGGCAGACAATTCATCTGCTCAATTTCGGGCTAATAAATGCTATTAAATAACAAAGATGAGCCACTCATTAACCCATGGCAGGGCAGCAAAGGGAGTGACTGTCCCCAGCTGCAAACTCGTGTGAAGTATGGAAGTTCCGGAGAGAGCACAGGAGTGGCAGGGGGAACACAGGCACCTCGCAGCTCCCACCGTGCCCCGGGAGGTGCAGAAGGGGCAGCTGATGGCACAAGGAACAGGGTGGTGATGGCCTTTACTCCTCAGTCTTCTGAGCAACAAATTATTAATTTCGCTCATTCTATAATTAATGCCCTTTGATGGTTTCGTTTACATGGAAACCTGAGAGCCAGGGGATTCTGAAGTAAAGGGGAGAACTGCTACTTTAAAATTTACCAAGCTTGATGCGTGATCTTAAGTCTACCCGTTTTAAGTGGGAGTTAACACAGCAAAGCACGTTTTAGGACTTGAACTGGCTTCCTTGGCTTTGCTCTCTTGCTCAAGTGTCTCTGCCATAAAAAGGTGTCTTTATTTACAAATGAAGAGCTACAGGCCCATTTTATACACTCACTAAATAAACCCCAGAGCACAGCAGCTGCACAGAGAGGAGCACGAGCTACTGAACCAGACAGTGGTTAGTGATTAGTGGATATCAAGCACGCAGGTCATTGTCAGGACATCTCATTCAACCTCCCCTTCTCCAGTTTCCAGAGCACTCTAACACGCCCTCAACCATTCCAACACGCCTTAGGTGTCCAACACCACTTCCCAAAGCAGGCTCCAGGCACAGGCAGTACTCTGTACATTCACTGACTGTCTTCTGGAATGTATTTTATTTATGCATTTAGAAACCACCCGACCCAGCCGACCACCAGTGACTTACAGACAAAACTGCAGTTACTTGTTCCCGTACAGAAACAAAGGGATGATGGAAGCCACCACCACCACCGAGCACAGATACTATACTATTTTGTTAACAAAACACCTTTATTGTTAATGCATGACCAGATGTGTAAAAGGAATTCTGTCAGCCCTACACATCTTCCTTCCCCTATCAAAGTCACTGCTTCCTTTCCTCTTCAGGTCCCCGCTCTTCCTTAAGGGAAGCAGAAGGATCTGTTGCTAAGCTGTATCTCAGAGGATCAATGCAAGTTTTAAATGCTTGACCACCAGCTGTGAAGCACAGCAAGTATTAGGTGTTGCTGAAGGTGAGAGATCACCATAACATCCGTAGCTGTCAGGCTGCATTCTCTGGAAAATAAAGTGAGATTTGAATTTGACCAGATATGACCCCCAGGCAATGAAGCTCAATAGCACTTCATCAACTAAGCTACTTCTGTGGCCTAGAAAGACCATTCACAAATCCTGAATCACTGGGGAGAAACATCTTCACAAAAGATACTCATATGAAAATGACATCATGCAAGTGCACAGAATAGAGTTTTGTTTTCTACTCATGTGCTCTGGAATTGCAGCTTTGGGGATCAGTGCACGGCTCTTTTGCCCAGCACATCTCCTGGAAAGCTGTTTGTCTCGCTACTTCTCTCACCAGGAATCTCTACCAGAATGCCACAGCTTCCAATATGCCTGGAAACAAGTTCAGGGCAGAGGCAAGAGACTGCAGCCAGATGCTGGCACTTGTGTCCTTGCTCCTTTGCTGCACACATGGGCACTCACTGGGGATCCTGAGCTCAGTAACTGCTGGAGAACCACTGGGAAGGATATCCTGCTAACCTCTATTTATAGCACCTCAGGATGGAGGGGAAGGCTGTCACAGAACAGGCCAAGTAAAGTCTTGCCATTGGCAGAAAACAGCCACACTGGACCCCAACCCCAACTGTCCAGTGCCCTGAGGATGGGCAAGCAGCAAAGCAGGAATGTGCAGCTCCAGCTTTAAAGAAACAGCCCCCAGGACCTCTCATCTGTTTGTCTCTAGGCACATTTAGGTGGGGTATCAATTGTTTCAGGGGTACACATTAACTACCATCAACCCGAGACACAGGACTAAGTGAATAATATGCATTACTCAATACAAATAAAAGATTACAAAACAGGAAAGTTGACTTTATTTTACTTCCAGCAGCAAGATTGTGGAAAAAAAAAATCTTTATTTCTAACTTTTGTAACCAGTAAACTACACCTGAAGTTTTTCAGATTAAAGAAAAGGACAGCCATCCCCTAAACTAAAACATGCCAAGGATTTATAAGGCAGATGTGTGGGTTTGGCAGGGGGGTTTTGTTTGCTTGTGTTTTGGGGGTTATGATTTTTATTTTTTTTCCCTAAAGAAAAATGTTTGCTTGTTTTCTTAGCAAACATAAAGAGTTCTGTCCCATTACCCAGTTACCTTTTGTGATTGATTTATTTCTCCTGCAGCATTACTGTAACGTAACACATACACCCAGCAGCAGGAGAACTCTCAACTCCTCAGAGAGAGCGCACCACACTGCAGCCCTGTCAAACCCCACTTATCCAGCTGGCAGCACCTGCTCAAACTACAGCGGGATTTTAGAAATGCAGCCAATACAAAACCCCTGCTTGCTCCTGTAGAAACATGAGGTTTTGGAAGAGGACATTTATTGGCAAAGTTGCATTCAAAACGCAGGTCCAAAGAACAGGATTGGGAATGGCACCGCAATCCAACGCGATGGAATTACGCAACCCAGGAGCTCCCACCCGCTGCCAGAGCCAAACTCACTTCTCTCCCTCCCCAAGCCCTTCTGCCCAAGAGGGGACGCCAACCCCACCCCACAGCTTAGCTGACAGCTGATTTACAGCCACACTTTGAACCTGGGCCTCCCACCGTCCGAGAAACTGCTGCCAACACCAAACCCACCCAAAACCCAAATGACGGGACCACCTGACGGAGCTAGGGGCATCTCCTCTTTCAGGCAGCGGCAAAGAGCTGGCAGGTGCCACCTGCAGGGAAGCAAAGCCGGAAGGGAATCACCTCCAGCACACGTGGGAAGCGCAGCACAAACTGCAGTCGGAGCTGCCACGGTAAAACCCCAATTCCCTGACCATTGTACGGCCAGCAGGAGCAGGAATCCCGGGCCTGTAGGGTATCCTGTAGCTGCCCCCATCTTCACCGCTGAAGCTGTTCCCTCCCAATAAAAGACTTAACTCCTCAGTGACCTGGGAGTGGCAGCTCTGAAGGCCTCACAAGGCAGAGCTGTACAGACAAGCGAGCCCTGCCAGGCTGAGCAGCCCGCGCCGTCCCCACCACTCTGGGAACAACAGCCAGGCCTTCGGCACAACTGCTCTCTCCCTGAGAAGGCCCAGAAACGAACAAAACCCGCCCGTAGCTCTGACCCTCCCCACGCTGCATCTCAGCATCTCAGCCTGCGTGCACAGCTCCAGGCAACACGCGGAAAGGGGAAGGGATCAGTCTGAGAACCACACTTCGTGTCCCGCACACCACCACGAACACGGCTCCTGAGAGGGAACAGGGCAGGAGGCACACAGCCCTGCAGCTACTCCTGCGCTGCTTCACACACCAGTAGCTCTACAGAGGCACTCAGGCGCACAAAGGACTGCGGAACAGGGATTTTAGCAAGCACAGTTTTCTCCCCCAGAACTGAGGTCCAACTGACACCCAGGGCTTTGCTCTTCCAGCAGCCAGCCACCAGGATTTCCCTCAGTATTTCTAACTGCAGCAAAGCAAAGCACCCCACCATTCCCACCCGGGAGAGGAAGCGCTACGGATCACAACATGCCCGTTTCCAAGACACGGATTAGTCACGGGATCCCAAGGAACACCACTGGTGCTCTGCAGCCACCATCAGCACAAGCGCTGGGGTTACTGCTCCAGAAGCACTGGGCACTGCCTGTGCCATTCAGGTCTGGCAGGCAGCAATGCTCTGCCAGGACCGCTGCTCATATTTAGGCAGGTAATTGTTGCTCCCTCTTTACATCTGAATATTGCTGCTCCCTCTTTACTCTGAAAATGGCACACACGTGCTGTTTTAGTTTTTTTGAGAGGGTGGCTCTGCACCCTGCCATACCCCTGGTTCAGAGCTGCACAAACCCCCCAAGAGACAGGCGAGTAAACAAACCATTCACAGGAGGCGCCTGCTATCCACTTTTCCCTCTGCACTTGCACAGGTTCGGTAAGGATGAGGGCATTCCCAGGTGTGTGTATGACAAACCCTTGCAGAGAGCGACCCTTACGCAGCCTGAGTCCATCACACGGGAGCCGCCGCCGTTTCTCCCGTTTCTGCTCAACAGGCAGGCACAGCCAGCCAGCCTTCAACACGAACGTGGGAACAGGCTCTGGGCTCAGCTGTAAGTGACCTTCTGTCCATGCAGGGTCTGCAAAGCCACACTGTCCAACCGAGGCACGAGTATAACTAAGAGTAATTAACAATCATATTGAAGTCACGTGTCAAAAACTTTATACGGCAAAAGCTGAATGGATCTACTATATATTATGCAAAAAAGAACCACGGTCCGCTTGGCTTCCAATTCCTCTCGGCTGACTAGGAAATGAAAAAAAAAAAAACAAAAAAAAAAAACGGGAGACAGGGAGGGACCTTCTGTGCGGTACGAAAGGCGAGCAAACGCTTCCCAGTCTGTCCTGTCCCCAGACCTGGCATCGATCCCCGAGTCCCATCCCAGGCGCCGTTCCCGTCCAGGGATGAGCCCCGTCCCAGCTCTCCCTCCCTCCCTCCCTCCGCAGCCTCTGCCCGTGCCGCCGCCTCGCACCGCGGCTCTCTGGCCAAGCCACTGCCGGCAAACACAGATCCCGACTCGCGGCTCCCCGGCTCCCGAACAACACAACACACCCGGCCCGGGGCGCCGCGTGACAGCGAGCCCGGCTGGGAACCCCGGCAAACCGGGCTCCGGCCCGGGATTCCGGGATCCTGCTCTCCGCCGGAGCCAGGAGAAAGCCGAGGGGCGCAGCGCGAGGACGGAGGCTGCCGGGGAGGCCCAAAGCTCCCTTCAACGCCTCCCGCCCGCGCAGGCCCGGCCCGGC
>WEIT01024618.1:135122-149191 GCA_013389985.1 Dryoscopus gambensis | reverse complement strand
CGGCTCGGTTCGGCTAAACCCGGCCAGATTCGGCTCGGTTCGGCTGAACTCGGTGCCGCTCGGCTCGGTTCGGCTGAGCTCGGCTCAGTTCGGCTGAACTCGGTGCCGCTCGCTGCATTCGGGTGAGCTCGGCTCGGTTCGTCTGAGCTCGGCTCCGAACGGGAGCGCAGGGTCGGGCAGGAGTTCATTAGGCAGTGACTGCACTCGCGCTAATTAATGGCCACGAGCGCACCCAGGACGGAGCGCTTGCCACCGGAATGTGTTGGAATCACGGTGGGATCCCAGCGGTTCGAACCTCTGGAATGCTGTGGGAGATGTTCAAGGTGTCATTAATGTTTTTTTGAAGAAAGCCACCGAAGAGTGGTGGAAGAAAATAAATAAATAATATTGGCTATCTACTGTCGGTGTCTTTGCCTTTTGTGATGCTGGCCGGTTACAAGGGGGTAAATTAACTTCACGTGGAGCTTCTGCTGCTGTTCTTGCTCGTGTGTTGGGATTCAGCAGAGTCCTTGTCCCTTTACACATCAGGAAAGACAAGTTCGGCTGAATTTCAGCTCGACTGAGCTCGGTTCGGTTTGCCTGAGCTCGGCCGGGTTCGAGTGAGCTCGTCTCCGTTCGGCCCAGCTCGATTCGGTTCGGCTGGGTTCGCCCGAGCTCGTCTGTGTTCGGCTGAGCTCGATTCGGTTTGGCGGAACTCGGCTGCATTCGGTTTAGCTCGTGTGGGTTCGGCTGAACTCGGTTCGTTTCGGCTGCCTCGGCTCTGTTCGGCTGAGCTCGGCTCAGCTCGGCCGAACCCGGCTCGGTTCGGCTGAGCTCATTTCGATTCGGCTCTGTTCGGCTGAGCTCGGCTCGGCTCGGCTGAGCTCGGTTCAGAAGAAGGGGTTTAGGGCAGCTCAGTGGGTACAATAAAACTGGGCCCCAGGGCACAATAAAATTGTGGGTCCTCTCAGTGCTTTCCTACGGGATGTAAACACGAAGTATTCAAGCCTGAGAAGGAATGTGTAACTAATTAACGTGTAAGCATTTTTGGTTTTGCAATACAGTGGTTAAAAAAAAATAATTCTAGCTGGATTATATTTGAGGAGAAAGAAATCCTATGCGAGAGACAATCCTTAGG
This sequence comes from Dryoscopus gambensis, assembly GCA_013389985.1. NCBI lineage: Eukaryota > Metazoa > Chordata > Aves > Passeriformes > Malaconotidae > Dryoscopus > Dryoscopus gambensis. Next base: position 148,074 of record WEIT01024618.1, on the reverse strand, counting down.
TCAAAGGTAAGGTTAAGATAAAAGTTTTCATTGGTACTCTTGAGATCAAATCCCATCCGGGTACTGGGGAGCAAATAATTCCTGATAGGCTTCACACCTTAAATTTCAAACCTTTTTTTTTCGGATTACTGCTGCTCCGCCAGTGCCTGCAGCGGCCAGGAGATGGCACTTATGTCCGCGCTAAGAGGGGCAAACCGGGGAAACACAACTTGCTCTCCCTGAAACTGTGTCTGAGGAGTATCAGTAAATATCTTGGGCCGATGTGAATTCACAGGATAAAAGATCACTTTGATCTCGTAGCACATGAGGGGCGCAGATTCAAGAACAAAGTCCAGGAACTTGTTGCTTCACAAAAGAACTCTGTTTCCTTGCTCAGTACGAAGGATCTGACGTGCCCCTGAATTCAGAGGACGGTCATCAAACAAAATTCCTGGGTCTTGGTGGGGGGTTGTTTGTTTTTAAAGCGAGAATAATCTAAAGGCAGTTTCCAGCACTTTGCTCTGAGATGTTGAGGTCTGGTCTAAAGATTATTTTCCACTGAAAAAGGCTTTATCACCTCTGGGATTTTGTACTTCTAGTTGCCCTTCCTCCCCAAGTTACGGTGTTTATATCCTTCATGGAGTCTGCGTTGTTCTGTTCTCCAGCATAACCCACTTGTGACAAGCCACCCCGATGAGAGCCTTTTTATCCTGGGAAAACTTTGCCAAACCTCAGGGACATCATCCTGAACTTGTCACAGCAGCCAGATCCGCAGGGACGAAGCTCTGAACTCGCATGTGAGGCTGTGGGAGGAGGATGGAGAGGGGCAGCAGCTCCCCTCGGCGCTTCCCCGGGGCTGGCAGGGCGTTCTTGCGCAGAGCACAGGGCCCACGGAAACCAGGGAAGGAACAGGAGTGGTTTGTCCGGGCTGCTCCTCGAATAAACCTTTCCTCGGGGTCTGCCAGGGGGTTGATGAGGTGTTGGTGCTCTACCCCTGTCCCTTTCATGTGCCAGTGCCTGCTGCCGTCTTTCCAGCACCATTTTTTATCACTGATTTATTTTCAGGATTCACTTCCAGACCTTTTGCTTTGCTCTCAGTATAAGCAGTCAGCCTTGCTTGCATCCAAAATTCGCCAGTCTGAGTTCTCTTCAGTCAGAAAACCAAGTGTGAGAACACAAAATCCTGTTTCATTTTCTTAGTAAAAACATCGGTTTATACATATATATATATATCTATAAACACACCCACACACACACAGACTGCGCCATGGCCACTAAGCAGATTGTTTTCTACATTGTGTGCAGAAGGATTCTTGCAGAGGATGATCATTTTTGTGATTCAGGACCGAATTAAACCAAATCAAACCCCATCCAAATCGTGGAATGGCCTGGGTGGGAAGGGACCTTTTAAAGCCCATCCAGTGCCACCCCTGCCATGGGCAGGGACACCTCCCACTGTCCCAGGGTGTTCCGAGCCCCATCCAACCTGGCCTTGGACACTGCCAGGAATGGAGCAGCCCCAGTTCCGCTGCAGAAGAATTTCTTCCCAGTATCCAATCTAACCCTTCCCTCTGGCACTAGGAGGCCATTCCCCCTTGTCCCGTCCCTCCAGGCCCCTGTCCCCAGTCCCTCGCCATCTCTCTTGTAGAGTCACCTCAGATCCCGGAAAGAAAGTCCCTAACGCTCAGTTCCTAAACAATCCAAGGGCCTCCTGGGCCTTGTGAGGTCTGAACACTGGAGTCTGGGCAGGGAAAGCAGTTGGAAAACACCTCCGGTGTCGACTGTGTGCCAGCATCAAACACTTACCCACGGGCTGGCAGGAGATAAAAGCCCAGGAGCTGTGGAAGGAGGAAGGAGGAAGGGGCACCAGGGAGGGCTGGCTGTGGGCAGGCCGAGCGCTCGCGGCCCGTGAGCTCGGCTCATCCCGAGTGCCTGCTTCCATGGAATTCTGTGTGGAAAGCAGCCTCGGTAGCCCTGAGGATGGCTGCGGGTGCCGGGCAGTGGGATGCAAGCCCCATGTGAAATAAAAAACGGGCAGGACTCCGAGTCCTTTAAAAGCCTTTATTAAAAGTGATCAGCTTGGGTTGGGTGCCTGGCAGGCTGCGCACACCTCCGCTGCTCCCGGCTTCGACGTGGGGGAGGAGGAATTCGGCCTTGCCACTCAAAGGGATAAAGCCGGGCCTTCTCTCCTCACAGGGGAGTGGCCAGGAAGGCAATTTCAGCTCTTCATCGGAGGGGGGGTGCTCTCAGTCAACCCTCTTTGCTTGTAGTGATCAAAAACGAAACCCAAAAGCTGGTCAGATGATGTTCTCCTTCCAACTGATCGTGTAATTGGGTTGATTTTCTCAAAAAGTTTGTTGGCTCGTCCTTAACTTATTTTTTCTAGGGATTCATTGCTTCTCCCAAGGGTCCTTTGGGCTTTCGTTTGCATATCAGGTTTTCTGGTTTTTTCCTTCTCTCTGGTATCTTCAGACAGGCCTGGGGGGGGTAGCTGGGCAACGGGGAAGGGTAAGGGAATGCCATACATTCCTGAAATTAGCATTTTCTGATAAGGAGTAGCTTACTCTGAATTGAGGGGGGGGTGGTTTACAACAGGATGATTAGCAGTAACAGTTAATAAAGGACGAAATATAACATTCAGGTAATGAACAACAAACTACAATGAAGTATAAAATGAATGGACAATTGTTAAATTGATAATCTGGTCTCTTATTTATAACACCGTGTGTCCTGCGCGGGTCACAGGCAGCTCCCGGCCCTGCTCCCTGCCCTCCGTGCTCGAGTAATGCTGTGCCTTCTGTCCCCATCAGCCGTGAGATGCTTCCTTTGCAACACTCGCTGCTTCAGCTCTCACTGGGTTTTGGTTGTGGGTTGGTTTTTTGGTTTTTTTTTCGGCGAGGTAGAAATCCCACCACTTCAAATGTAAACAATTAGTACAACAAACCCTGCCAAAATAAACATTCCTGTGCGTGTGTGGCTCTTCTCTTCCTTGAAGAGAGGAAACGAGCTGTGGGATGGGTTTGTTGGCTCGCGTGCTCCTCCGAAACACGGGAGTGCTGCAAAAAGGGGGCTGTTAGGAGGACTCGAGTTCCCCATCTCATCCCCACATCTCCTGGAAGCAGCGGAGCCATTTGGCTTTTCCCAGATTTTAATGTTTTCCTGTCACAAAGAGCAGCGTTTCTCCAGGTTCTCCTGCTCCTCTGCAGGCTTGTGGCTGATTGTCAGTGGCAATTCAGTACCTGCCTTAGGAAAGCCTCTTTCACAGCCAAAGGATTTTTGGTGTTCAGTTGGGGTTTATTTAATTTATTTGCACACCTGGGGATTTTTGTGTGATGAGAAACATACATGGCAAAGGGGTTTTTTCCAATACATGCATTTCTGTGTTCTGTTTTCCTGCATTTCCTCTATATCCACAAATATGGGTCATATTACAAAAATATGGGTGAGCCTGGAGTGGATTCTAGGAAAAATACCTTGCTCTAAGTATACAAGTACAGTTGGAAATATATTCATGTTGAATACACGTGTTTGTAAATAAGATTTTTTATTTAGATACTTTACTCAACGTAGGGACTGTGACATCCTTCAGAAGTAATTACTTCCAATATTTTGGGAAGAGTCTTAGAGCTGTATTTTTCTGTGTTTTCTGTATTTTTGATACTACACTATTTGGAAAGCAACCAGCTGGCAATGAGGCACATTTGGCATGGGCTAGGAAGATGTGTATTCTGCTTTGAGTGACCCGGAGGTCTGTTGGCGTTTTATTTAGAATATTTAGAAGGTGAAGCTCGTATAATTATGCTGTTTGTACACATTTTTGTGTTTGGGGGAAACGAGGCTTTAATCTCGTAAAATGACTAATTTATCTATGTTGTTATTGGTTAATTGATTGGATGAAACCCTGGCTATTGATTCTCCAAACATTTCAGTAGTAATGCTCATATATAAGAATCATCCTGTGATATTGCCAGGGTTACTTCTAAAAATAAACTTTTGTAAAAATGGACTAATTTTAAACATTGTGCTTTAAATATATTTATGTGTGGCTTTTCTCTGCTTAAAACCTACTTATTCTATTTGTTTTAAGGTACACATCCACTTTTCTCACCTGCCTTGTATCTTATCCTGTTTCAATGTATATTAGGGGACAGACTGCAGGAGCGCTTGTATCATAACCGTGAGTCAAAATTCTGCAGTCCCATAAATACCTAATCCCTTGGTGTTTAAATATATCCCTGGATTCAGCCCATAAATCGACTTTGTCCCGTTTGTCCTTCACCCTTCCGTGTTGTTCAGCTTCCTCTCGTCTTCACTGTGCGTCTGCCTCTCTGTCCCTTTGCATTTCCTAATGCCAAGCTCGTGACTGCTCCTTCAGTCATCTGCCACGACAAGTGAAGCTGGCTTTGGCAGCAGATAAAACACTCTATTAGATGAATGGATAGAGCTGGAACAAACTGCAGGCGAGCTCGTGAGAGCTGCCCGAGCTCTATCAGCTGATTGAATAAAAGTCAGTGCCTCTCCCCATATGCTTTGCTGGACCGTCCCGCTCTCCCTGTTCCAACAACTCCCAGTTCCCATGGCAAAGCTTTCTCTCGATTCTCCCTGGAGAGTTTCCTGGTTCCAGAAGAATAATTGGAGTTGCTGGTTCGTCCTGCCAGATGGGCCACTGTGATCCTCTGGGCCACCTTCCTGCCTGACACCCAGCACCAGGCTCCTTCCTCCTTGGAATTCAGTGGCTCCTGCAAAACACATCTGAGTTTGATTTAGAGATTTCCAAAGAAGGAGACTTTGCCATAATGCCTCGCTGGGTTGCTGTGCTGGTTAATTACCCTCACTGTTAAAAATATGTGTCTTATTTTATAGCTTGAATTCGTCTGGATTCAGCTCCCAAGCCCTGGATCTCATTAAAGCCTTGTCTGCGAGCCTGTGTTCATACTCAGGCACACAGACTGGGAGCAGGAGCCCCCTCCCTTTGCTGGGCTTAAAAGGACCAAGCTCCTCCACTGGAAAGTTTATTATTTAAATCTTTTTTCACTCTCAGAGCGCTTTTTTGAATTTTCTTCAGTTTACCAAGTCCTTGGCTTGTGGAGGTGCAGTTTTCCAGCTGGGGTTGCAGGAGTGCAGGACACTTGGATCATTTAGTAGCCTTTTTTTCTTCAGGGCATCTTGTTTTCCCTTAGGCCGTGGACTAAGATGTTATTTTTGATAGTCAGGAAGGCCCGCCCAGTGCCTGAGTCACGCTATCTCTTTTGGCCATTTCGGAGCAGACAGGGAGTAGCAGGGTCTGGAAGTGCTGTCAAAGCCAGAGTCTTCATGAGTAATTCCTCTTCTCTGCCAAATATTTCATGGTACTTAGTGTTCCTGAGCCAGGTGGATCAGCGCTGACTCAAGGGAGAATGTGCTTGCTACAGAAGCAGGTGCAGGACTGAATAACCCACTGGGTTTTGTAATAATCAACCTGATACTCAAACACGTCTGCGAGTGATTCTGTAATCATGTAAATATGCAAATCCAGAACTACATTTTTATCTGGGTTTTGGGGGTGGTTTTTTTCTTTTTTTTTCCTCTAGAAAGTCAACCAGTAAAATATTTAAAAATTTTATTTGAATCAAGCAGGGGCTGTCTTCCAGTTTTCCACGGCAGGGTTTACAAGGATGTGTTGACTGGAACCTCTCTCCCCCTGAGTGTTTGAAGCAATTCCCCCCCTGGAACCTCTGGGATCAGAGCCCGTCCCTCTGCAGCAGCAGCAGCCACAGTGGAAGCTGGGGGCAACAAACCCATCTCTGTACTTGGGGCACCAGTAGGAGAAAGAGCAACAAAATCTCATGGGAAATATTATTTCACTGACTTTTTTTTCTTTTCTGCTGAAGGGACAAAGTTGGAGTCATGGACAAATGGTCCCAGAGCTCCTCCTGCTTTGTGTTCCTTGAACCAGTGTGATAGGGGGCTTGAGCTTGCTGATAACACTGCTGACACTGAAAAATAAGCAAGAAAGGAAAAATGACCTGGAGAGAAACGGGAGCTAAATGGGAGCAAAGCTCCCTCTGAGCATGCAGCAAGCATTGCTGAGAGAGGCTGGCTTGGGCCAAGGGTCCCAAGCGAGTGTGGGGAGGGAGTTGAGGGCAGCCTCCGGACGAGCTGCACCAAGCCAGGGGCAGGGGGTGTGCAGCTGTGTGGAAAGGGAACATTTCCTGGGCTAAAACACAGTGGGATGCAAAGGAGCTGTGGAAGGAGGGCTCTGCACGGTGCAGCCCCAAGCTTTGGGAGGGAAAACCAAACCAGCGGAGTTTCCTCAGGAAATGCACAGCCGGTGCATTCCGTGTTTGTTCCCAGGCGTGGGTTCCTGTGCAGGTTCCGACGCTGGGAACCCAAGCCCCCCACTTTGGAGCAGCGAGACAGCACAGCTCGGCCCCAGGCTGCCCCAGGAATTCGCTCTTCCCCTCCTCTGAGCACTATCTTGACAGCTGAGAGCAGCCAGAGAGCTTTTCCTGACACGCCCTGAACTGGAACATCTGGAGAGTGTAAGCTCTGCTTTCGCCGTGAGCCGTCCTCAGCTCAGGAATTTGCTTCTCCCCGTGGCCTCCTGCAGCCGCCGTCCCCTGACCCCGGGGCAGCGTGCAGGGCCCAGCTGCGTGCCCAGATGTGCGCCTGGGCTCGGGCAGGGAGGCTCACGGACACCTCATCCCGGGGCAGTCCGTGGGGGATGAACAGTGGCCTGCTATGTAGCTGCTTTTCAAACCACGTCTGTCTGTCCAGGCTGTTAAACAAACGAAACAAAACCATTTCGCCTTCTGGGCGTCTCACAATAAATAAATGTATTGAAATAAAGAAACCCCTCAGGGTTTGGTAACTGTGCCATGGGAGTTCTTCATGCTTGAGTGAGCAAGGGACCTCTGCCAGGCCACCCCTTCTTGATCCTGCAAAGGAAGTGTATCCCAAGTACCTCTGCAGACTGGCACATGTCACACGCTCAGGAGTAAACCAACACTGAATTTTTACATAGAAGAAGTGCAGATGACAGAAAGAATTTTAATGTAACAAAGGAACACATTTATTTTTTTGAGTTCAGCCCAGTTAGCCCTTCTTTGAAGCACGCCAAGGAAAAACCTGGAAGCCTAGCCTCAAGCTGAAAAACTCCAGATTGGAATATGTATGGAATAATGCCAAGGGCAGGGACACCTTCCACTGTCACAGGCTGCTCCAAACCCTCTCCAGCCTGGCCTTGGACACTTCCAGGGATGGGGCAGCCGCAGCTTCTCTGGGCAACCTGTGCCAGGGCCTGCCCACCCTCAAAGGGATTCACAATTTAAAATTGAATCTATTTATTTTAAGCTTGTATCACTTCAGAGATGTTTCAGGTGCTGAGCATACGCCGGAGTATTCACCTGTAAATAACTGCACACTTCATAACTGGGTTTCCCAGCCCTGAATCTTTGATGTGGTTTCCATAGCTCGGGAAGGTGCCTCCAGAGACCTGACTGCAGCAAGGTAACTGTGATTTGTAAATGAGCCTTGCAATCATCACGCAGCAAAGTCTGTCCTGGACACAAAGGAAAGCGCTTGGAAAACGAATGTTTTCAGTTGCAAAGCGCCGGGATGAATTTTCATAGCTTGGTACAAGACTGCAGTCATTTCAAGGTTTTTAATCTGATTCTTTTGCTGCTTTCCAGCAGTTCATTCAGTCATCCAAAATCCTCTGGTGCTTAAAAAAACCATGGAGGTCTTTGTTCAGGAGGGAATCGCTGCTTTGGTCACATTTTAACGAGGTGTTTGGAATATGTCTTGCAAGGAAGCATTTAAATATCTGCCTTTCTTTGACTGGAAAAATACCGCTTACTTAAGACGCAACACAGCCAGTCCTGGCCTGTGCTCTGAGGCACTGGGATATTTTCTGACTTGTTGCCAAGAAAAAGGAGGAGAGTAAGGAGGTACAACCGTATTTTGAGGGCATCTTGGTTCTGAATTGTCACTGTGGTATGGCACTGGCAGGAGTGTTTGGAACAGCAGCAGTCCCTCCTGGGACGTAAAGCTTTATTTCAACCCCATCTCCATCCTCATCGTGCACTGAAATGGCTCTGAGAGCAAGGGAACACCAGGGACTGACCCAAGGAGGCCACTGCAGGGGCTCTGCCAGCATTCCCAACACCTCACCCCTTATCCTGCAGGACACATTAAATCCAGGGATTCTCAACGGCCTGATCTCCTTGTTCTTCACATCTCATCCAGCACCGATACCTAAAAGATTTCTGAAAATACAGAGCATTTCCCATACAATCCTCTTGTGTTCTCTTACATTTAAATGAAACTTAAATCCAAGGTCCCAAATGACACGACAGCGTGCACTGCAAGGAGGGCTTCACAGCAGTTTAACTGAAATTCAGAAATTGAACTCTTTAATTAATGAAATGTGAAAAAGAATAACAGCACCAATACAGCAACCCCCTGCTAGTCACTTTGATATTAAATTCCATTTGCTCTGTGATACCTGCAAGTGCTCAGTTTGTGTGTTGGCTGCAGAGAACTGCAGGACAGAAGCTGCAGGGAGCAAACTGGAGATTTTTCTGGGAGCACGGGTCTAGCAGAGCTTTTGGAGGTACAGTGCCAGATCACCCCACTGCCAACACATTTCTGTAAAAGTCATCGAGTAGTTCAATGCTTACTTAGGTAAATTTGCATACATATCTATATCTATATCTATATCTATATCTATATCTATATCTATATCTATACACACACACATACATGTATATATAACTATATTCTGAATATTTTTGAGGACAACATTTGTTTGAAGACAAGTTTTAAGCTGATGAACGCTCAGGTGCAGGATCCTGCAACCACGGAAAGGTGAAATACATTCATCCTCCATCATGGGTCTAGGAAGGCCCCTGTCCCTGTCAGCTGAGTGGCATCTGCAGGACCCAGGCACAGAAGTCACAACGTCCTCAGCTGATCCTGGACATCCCTGGCGTATGGAGAGGGTTCTCCTCCCCCTGCTGTCCATGTTTTGGCTCCTTCCTGTTATTGAGGCAGTGCCAGCAAACACAGGTTCTTCTCTGCCTGAACTCAGGCATTCAAACACTGTAAACCCCTTAAAAATTATCTAAGAACAAATACATTCTCACTCCAAAAAAACTCCTTTAAATTAATTTAAACTTTTTTAACCTGTAATACCTGAACCCCAAATATTACAAAATTAAACAGCTGTCAAAAAAAAAAATAATAACAAGCAACCCCAAACCAAAACCTGCAAAAGGCCCCAATTATTTTAAAGCAGGATGAAATACCCAGGAAAGCATAAGCAATAATGGCCTGACTTTCTCCTTTTTTTAGCCTAAGTCGGGGTATCTCCTGTGACCTGACTGAAGTCAGCAGTTAACCACTGGCTGCAAAAGGCCTGCTGATGTGGCAGGGAAATGTTGGATTGCCACCTTTCATTGGACCAGCACAGAATGCACTCGGTGCTCTCCTGCAGCACAATTGTGAGTTCCCAGGTAGACCTTGACACTGGGGATTGGGCCCAGGGGCCTCAGCCTCCCTCGTGGCTGTAAAACTCCCAGTCCACAAGCCAATAATCCATTTTACTGCAGTATTTTAAAAGGCTGGAGATGGCAAAGGACAATACTGTCAGGGTGACTCTGAATTTCTTTGCTTTTGTGGGTATAAATCAAGCTCTATATTATTTTTAGTAGCTTGTTATTACAGCTTTTGCAACCTGAAGACAGACTACTGCCTTTAATTCATTAGTAATTTCAACAGTTAATCAGAAAATGTCATTACCTAGAAAGTCTGCAGCTCAAAATAAAGCGCACTGGAGTTAAATTTAAATTAAAGCATGGACAGAAATGAATGCAGCCTTTGATCCCCTTTTTATCCAGACTGCACCCTGATGGGCACAGCTGGACAGGATGGGAATCGTGAGGAGGCAGCAGTCTCGCCTGGTAAAAGGATACTGTCAACTCATTAAGTCCTCGAGTTGAGGCAATTAAAAAAAAATATTCACTGGGTTCTTTCAGAGCTCTCCTCGTGTTTGCTGCAATGGATGTTTCTCGCTGGTTTTATTTTTAAAAGAGGCTGATTTTCAGGTGTTTGACTGGAAAACACGCCAGTAACATCTGTTTAATCCTCGCAGTGGCCAAACCATGTTTCTGGTGGCGGGGTGGAGCCCAGACAAAGGCACCCCGCTCTGCCTGCCTGTCTCTCTGAAGGGATATTCCTTTGGGCACGGAGAGGGTCTGGCTCCAAACCCTCTCAGCACAGCCATATATTTAAATAAGACAGGATGAAGCCTCTTCCCACCTGGAGAGCAATCTGTACTTTTCAGTCTCCCCATGTAACTGTCTGCACTACAGCTTTTTCCCCCCCTTTTTCCTTTGTTCCCATGCAGCAACGTTGTTAAAACCCTCACATTTGTCGTGCTGACCAGAGGGGGTGTGACACAGACCCAGGCTCACTGCAGAACCATCCTGCCTTGCCACTGTCCTCACCTGTGCAAGGGCTTGGGCACCTTCCCCGCAAACACAGGGACACTCCTGGCGCCTCCCCACTCCAGCTTTGATTGAGGGAACATCAGAGAAGCTCTCTCCTGGACGTGTCCTGCCAAGGTGCACCCCAGCTGCCATCACTTCAGGCAGTGGGGCATGGTCCTGTGTCCCCACACCTTCCCACAAGGCTCCAAACCACTCCCAGGACAGCGTTAGGTCCGAGGACGTGCAGACTCTTGTTTTAGGTGGCCGTGTGCTGTGATGCTCATAAATGTACCCAGTACATGCAATGAGCGGAGATTTTCAAACCAAACTATTATTTATGGCTTTGAAGCTTTCCCTTCTCCAGTTTCTGCCCACTGGGACAGTGCTGGATTTCTGTTTTGTTTGAAATTTCATCCGAGAACATATATTTCAACGGAGCATGGTGGTGTGGAGCCAGTTCCAGGGTTCTCAGCCCTGAGAACGTGTTTAGCCACTGGGAATGCATTTCGGAGAGGTCAGTGAGAGATTCAGATGGCGGAATGCGGCCAGCTGAGCTCCAGAAAGCTGCAGGGTGAGTCTGCTTCCACAGTTCTCCCTGCTGGTGATCTGCCCTGCAGGGGGGGCCTTCATCCACCACCGGCACCCCAGCACTGGCACCCCCTGCCTCCCTCTGCTGCCCTTCCCAGCACACGCTTTCTTCCCCCTGCCTGGACAAGGGCTGCTCCTAAGTGTGGGGGGAGACCAGCACAGCTCCTGACCAGGCTGGGCCAGGAGGGCTGGCCAGGGGTGTCTGGCTGGGTGCTGGGTGCTTGGTGCTGGGTGCTGGGTGGGGAGGGTTCCTGCCCCGAGCAGCCCAGGGTCATCCCGAGGTGCCAGAGCTCCGCACCTCATCCCGCTCAGGCAGCCCGGAGCTCCTCACCACCAGCCTCCTCCAGCACCTTCTGCCCAAAGCCAGGCCTGGGGATGTTTTAATCTGATTAACTGTGGCTTGGGAAGCCTGTGCTGACACGGGGGAGACGACAAATTGTTATCCCTTGGATCGGCATGGGGAAAGCAGGGCATTGCTCAGCTCTGGCCTACGGCAGGGAGTGTAAGCAAAGCAGTGATGTCAGGGAGGAGTGGTGTGGAAGGAGCACATGGCTCATCAGCTCTTGTGCCAGCCAAAATCCCATTAGCAATGCAGGGAGACTCCTCCAGCAGCAGGCACCGGAGCCGGATCGTCCTCCCAGCCAAGCGATGGAAGGGGAGTCGAGACAGAACCCAAGTTAAACGGACAGCGGTGTGATGCAAAATCGGATTCACATTTTTAAGGAGTCAAAGAAAAGCTTAAAAAGCAGGGAGAGGTGTGTTCACCAGCCCGCTGGTGGGAGCAGGAGCTCTGCACACGGTGGGATGGGATGGGATGGGATGGGATGGGACGGGACGGGACGGGACGGGACGGGACGGGACGGGATGGGATGGGATGGGACGAGACGGGATGGACGGGACGGGAGCTCTAGGTCGGCTGGTGCCAGGTACAGCTGCACCTCAGCAGGAGGTTTTGGTGACACACCTCACATCTGTTGGGGTGTACATGGGTCCTTTCACATTTCAAAGTATTCCCTAACACAAGCATGCAGGCAAAACTTAAAAATGTGGATTCTGCTTAAAGACAAATAGGGGCCCTTAATGACCTTCTGGCTGATACAGCTAAAGATGGGTTGGAGGTTAACATCCTTATGAGGCATTTCAATGAATTAACTGCTCCATCAGATCTCCCCCAGCACGAGTGGAAGGCTGCCAGCATCACTGACCCACAGAGACAAAGAGGAGGGCAGAGCATCACTGACCATCAGAAACTCAGAGCAGGGTGGCTTTGCCGGCTCTGTCTCCTCTTCCATCCCTGCTCTCCTCCGCTCCCGTTTCCCAGCTGGGTGGGAGGGGGCTCCGCAGGCGACAATGGCAGTGTGCTCGTTCCTTCTCCCGCCCCACGAGGTGGGGAAGCTCGGTCGGGAAGCGACAGTCCCACGGCCTCGGCCTCCTCGCTCCCGGCGGGGAGCATTCGGGGGATGCAGGCGGCGGGACGGGGGGAGCTCGGCCGGGACCCCGAGCGCCGGGCGGGAGGAGATGGAGAAGCGGGCGGTGAAAGCAGCGGGGAGGGAGCGGAACGGAGCCGCCGGAGCGGCGGTGGCCGTCGCGCCTTTCCGACACGGCGGCGAGGAGGACTCGGACGTGCTCGCGAAGGGAGGTGGGGAAAAGCAACACAAAAGCTGCTCGCGGGCAGCAGCGAAGCACAGCCACATGCGGAGCGAGTGGCGGCCGTGCCCGGGAGCGCCGGGTTAACTCCCGGGAGAGGGATGCGCTGCAGCCCGGCGCTGGGATGCCGGGGGTACAGCCGGGTGTGCAAACCCCCAGGCCGCCGGGTCTGGATCGCAGCTGCTCCCGCCGCGTGCGAGCGGATTAAATTACCGCAAATTCAAACTGAACGAGCCCGTTCCCCCTCCCTCCGCCCGTCCCTCCCTCCG